>UXGD01001490.1:0-34344 GCA_900474315.1 Torymus auratus
TTATCTATCTTATTATTCAATAATTATTATTAAAGAATTAATATGTTAAAACAATTAAACAAATATTTATTTAATATTTATTTTATAATATTTAATATTTTATTATTCTTATTTATCTTTTAATAATTATCTAAATTTTTATAAATTATTATGATTAATATTTTAATGAATATTATAACTTCTCCCTCTATTCCCTCCTCTAAATATAACATTTTTTTCTCATTACTTTAAGCTTTTACTTCACACACACACTGGTATTTTTATAAGAAAAAAATAATTAATTAAATGTTAATTATTAACGTATAAGTGTTAAATGTTTCGCGTTACATTTAAAATATTTGTTTAATTGTTTGTACATGTTAATTCATTAATAATTATTATTGAATTATAAGATAGATAATTATAAAAGATAAATGAAAATATTATTATTGGTTTATTCAAATCAATCAATAATTATTGAATATTTCATTGATAACTAACAGTATTTGCGTAGATCAAATATCATTTTTTTTATACGAAAAGTAAAAGTATCAACGAGGAACAATGTATATAGTTAAATAATGGAATAAAATAAAAAATAAAATAGTTTCTGCACGAACAACAGTTAAATAATTAAATAAAATATATATATTTTACTTTATGAATAACGTTCAAAATTATTTGTACAAAATATAAAAAAATAACTTTAAACAAACCAGCAAATTTCGACTTAACATTTCATTTTAATTACAATTCATGCATTCATTCTTCATTACCTCCCTTTCGCTGACACGCAACTACATGATAACGATTATAAATACATTCAAAAGACATAAGCCGCGTTCGTCCTTTTAAACCACCATCCACACCATTACAAAAATAACCTCCGCGCGTTATCTGCGTACAATATACAATTGCACAACAGAATGGAAACCCAAGCCCAGCTTATAGCATCCGCGTGCCAGACTTATCGCAGGCCTCGTATATAGTCCAGCACGGTAAAAGGACAGCAGCAGCAGGCTTCTACACACGGAAGAGCCACGCGCGCTCACACCCACATACACACACATACACTCGTATAGTGAAAAAAGAGAGTGGACTAACTCGCGCGCAGAATCAGCATAAACGCGCGAAAGGCGCGGTTGCACAGGAAGAAGATGAGGCGCGAGCGAGCGGCGAGGCTGTAACGCGAGCAATTCGCGCAATCGACGTAATTCCGCGCGTTCGTGCCGCGCGCTCGTAATTCGCGAGCACGCGCGCACCGGTATAAGGTATATATACGATGATGTGGATGCAATAAATTAGAAAGTGGATATATGGGCTGCTTCTGCGGATGGACAAGAGAGAGGGAGAGAGAGAAACAGAGAGGCAGTTTCCCTTTTTTGCCTGTAATCTTTGATTCGCTTTCGTTCGGTTCTCGGTATATCACGATTGTGTGTATTATACACAAGAGGAGGGGAGAAGGGGTTTGTTGATTGTTTGCAGGTGTACACGGTGGAGTGGTGGATTATGAGTTCGGGGGATCATATACGCAGTAACCATTTATCGCGCGCGCGGTGACGAAGTTATGTAAAGTATTCGGCGCGCTTGATACGAGACCCCTTGAAGATAATTATTTGAAATATGTCAAGCTTTGGAAAAATTTAATATACGTGATTAATAGATGTCGATAATGTGCGGGGTTTCCGCTTGCGGGCAACATGTAACCGATGCGTGCGTTTGTGTTCTGCGAAAATTTGTTATAGAGATAATGATGATGCGAGACGTAATAATTGTATGATAATCTGCAAGTGTGGAGGTGGTATCGAATGGAATTTTAAAAATTCGAGTGCTTTGCGCGGACTTGTACTCGAGATGTTTGGTTGATTGGAAAATATTTCGTTATTGTGTACGAATGTGGTTGGCTGGACTTTGTGATTCATTGATTTCTTAGAAGTTGAATGATAGTAATTTTATTCAGGTATCAGGCACTTATTTAAAAAATTAATATAGAATTAAAGGAGCCCAAATAAAATATTTTTATTAAATAATGATTTTGTACAGCAGGAATGATCAAATTGGTCAGTATTTAACCCTACAAGTGTTTTTAAATACACGTATTACTCCGATATTTATTTACTTTTGCCACTTTCTTAATCATTCTAAACAGGTACATAAACTCCACTAAATATTTATTTCTTAAATTTATTTATACGTATTCCCCATTACATAACATACCAACCAAACCCTACAATATAAGCAAAAACATCTACCTATAAAAAAACCATCCCAAGCCCATCCATCAGCCGAACCGCACACCTCCACGCAAATATCTCGGCAACCCCGATTTCATCACATCATCGCCGACTCTCAACTCGCCTCGCCTCGCTCTCGCGCAAACCTAATACACGCGACGTGCCACGCGTACCGATGCACCGAAGCGCGCCCGCGCACTTACACACACATATATGTGTGCTCTATGAGCTCGAAGGCGAAAAAAGAAATGCGCGAGCGATGTCCGCGCGTTATACCACGTTACGTAAAGAAGACGGCCGCGCTCTCCTCTCACTCGCGTGCGCGAGTTGCGCGAGGGAGAGAGAGAGGAAAAGTTTAGCTAATTAGCGCGCGCGGAGAAACCGCGGCGGCGGGCAGTGCGGATTTGTATCTTTTTAGTGTCCGCGGAAAGGCGGAAGGAACGAAAGGAGGAAAAACTTTGAGATGCGCGCGAGCGAGCGAGCTTGGCTCATTGCGGATGGCTTCCGGCTAAGAAGCCGTGGGATAGAAGAGTGGTTGGGCTGGCTTGGGGCAGGTGAGATTATGGGAGGTGATTTTGCGAGATATAAAGCAGGTTGATGTTGTGAGTAGCTTTAAGGAGGTTTATAATGATTTTAAGAAAATTCGTGGGTTAATCTCAAATTTATAATAATAGCTATAGCGAAAAATATTAATATACAGAGCAGAAACTTTTGGCGTATATGTGTTCCTCTCAGCTATTATATTGCAATTTTTGTTCGTCGTACACACTTAATTATATCAACTTTCGATTTTATAATTATTGAGCAATTATATTTGGTCTCTTTGGTAATTATAATCTCGTTTAATGATATTATATTTTGTGTAAGCGCGGATTTACATAGGATAATGATACTTTCAACTCCTTCGGATGGCCACTTAATCCATGTTAATGTATTGCTGATGTCGAAAATCTCTGCTCTCGAATGCCCTCGTCTGATCCAGATTCTCTAGGAATTTTCGAAAAACATTATCTTCATTAAGTTGGCTTATCTCTGGCGAGAATCTATGCCTCCTGATATGTACTTTTGTACGCATATTCATTATAAAAGCGCGTGTACCATTTTCGAAAACTGATGTATTTATGGTATACCCGCATGCGTTATCTAAATAAAAATCTGAGTTCCGGATTGTAATCTAAAGTTTCGAAAAATCAATAAAATTTTCACAAGAAATTCTTCCACTTTGAATTATTTCTTCTCCAACAACTACTCTTCCAACAAATTTATTAATTAAATTACAAAATATCCAAACAATTAAAAACAAAGAAAAATTCCTTTACCACCAGTAAATCATAGTTACACATAACGATCGATAAGCCTCGAGCGCGCCGATCCACCACCCATCTAACTCTCAATTTCATCACGAGTCCTGTTACTCCTCTCGGCCAATTACAGAAACCGCGCATTTTTTTTCTTTCTTTTCACGTAACACACCCACGGCGAGCGCGCGCACAGTCTACACAGAAATTTCGCTACACACACCCGAGAATTAGAAACCAGACGCTCGTGTGTGCTCATTAATAAGTCGCTGCGCTCCGAGTCCATAATTCGCCGGTGCGCGCGCGCGTAGGCCTACATATACGCGTTGTTGGCAAAAGTGAGAGGATCTCGCTCATCGAAGGGGAACTCGAAAGCCCGCGGACTTGCATCCACATGTACTCGAGCGATTATCTCGGGCGATGCGTGTGATAAGAGGCGCCTCGCCGTGCGGCGAAGTCAGATTATGATACATAACACTCTCTCGGCTGTGCTTTTCACGCTTCGCGACGTCGCGTGCATGTGTGGCTGGGTGCCTGATGCACGCGTTACGGAATGCAGAGGCGTCTGCGCGGCGATTTAATAATTCATATTTGTTGGCGAGATGCGCTTCCTATTATTGCGGAGATGGTTAATTGGAACGATGGAGGAGCTAGTTTCCTAGGAAAAGTATGTAAAAGTATATATGGTCTTGATGTTTACATGGTAGCATGGTGAGGTGATGAGATGAGTGATCAAGTAGGAAGCGAGAGTGTTTTTTATTTTCATTTGATATGAGGATATGTTTGAATAGAAAATGAAATGTCAATGTTATACTCATATTATACTTTTATCAATGCTTTTATTTGTAATAACTATAATTCATGCATAAACAAACATAATACCTGATTGTACAATTTTTGTAACACATTCCTTCGAATTTCGGATTCAACTTCGTAAGGATAATTTTCATTCAGTTATCAGCTACCTTATTGGCTATATCAAGTAATTCGGCATAACGGAAACACACAACATAAATTAATTTATTTTGATAAAACATCTGTTATACATTATTTACAATCTCTTGGAAACTTTTTCCAACCTTATCCGAATGAAATTAGTTTTACTGCCTTAACTTTCGATTTAAGTGGAATTCTGCAGTTTACAGATAAAATTCCAATGTTTAAATAGCACTCTGGTTTGATTTTAATTCGCGCTACTTTCCTCGTAAATTACTATAGCATTCGTGAACCTGCTCGATAATCTCTAATTCCCAGATTTTTTCCCGAACTTTTAATTTAAACTCAAATCAAAGTTATACTTTATTATGTATAATAAAAAATCCTACGTCTTTTTATTAATTAGCAAGATTAATCTTGGTATTGTATTGTGTCGATATTCAAGACAATAATCGATACAATATTTATATACAGTTTTCAATACAATATCAAGATTGTGGTGTTAAGAATATAAAGAATCTTGTCTTGCCTTGAAAATAACAACACTTTCTAATCTTAAAGTTTATCGAAATAATCATCCCCTTTAAGTGAAATAAATAAATAAATAAATAAATAAATAAATAAATAATTGCTGACAACCATCTACTAACGAAATATTCGAGTGATAAAGGTTGGCGAGGTAGTCTGCGACGCTCTATATATCCTCTCAGGCCGGCTTACTTAGGTACGTGAGGCTACAGGGAGAGGATACGCCGCCTATAAGCGGCGGCGCATTATAACTAAAAACTCTGGTCGACAGCACATATATGGCGGGAAAAATCAAATCTCAAATTTGGCAATTATTTATACTTGTGCCGAAATTTATTCTTAAAACTCAGCAACATTTGTAACTTAAAAGTTTTTTAAATTTAAGGACATTTTTAATACTGAATCATTTAAAAAGGTCGTGCGACAGTGACCAAGTCAATTATTTCAAAAACTTTCTATTTTACGTCTACGTGCCTTCCTTCTCTACGTGGACCTCTAATTTTGTAAACAATCGACTAGCTTTTTGTCGCACGTCTGCGTAACTGGAAGATGATGAAGAATTTCAAGACGACAATAATATTTTTCATATTGATTGAAAAGACGAAAACAAGAGAGAAATTTTCAAGAATTTACAAGAGCGAGACAATAATTACAGAAATATTGTATTGTCTCGCTCTCGAGTAGCCCTAACAAAAACTACAGTGAGTAAGCGCGTGATTCTAGCGGACGTCGTTCTCGAAGTTGCAAATGAAGCAGATAGATATACACACACAACTGTTCTCTGCATATGTACACAAACATTATAATACTCAAGACGAGAGCATCACGTGTGTCAGCCTGCGCGATCGATAAGATACAAATCGTCACGATCACGAGCTCGCGCGTTTTATCTCTCTCGTCGGATACTCTCGAGACATCAGATTCACGGAAGATTTGGAGCCACAGCTGCAGGTACATATACATTGGAGATCGGAATATTTTTTTTTCCATTTCGGGGGAGAGAGCGAGAGCTAGCGCGAACTAATTTTCCATTATTGTCATCGTGTCGAGGCCTTATTGACTCGACAAAGCTGTGGGAATATTCATAATGAGGAACAATCGCGGTCGATCTTTTATTCATGAGCCGAATGTATATCAAGTGTGTATATATGGTTTCATCTCGGGGCTTGTCACGTGCTATCTGCATGCTCACTCGCGCGTGCGCGGCTGATGCTTGAATGGGATTAGCAGGGCGTCGCGCGATTGTACGGAGGATCGTCGAATATTCTAATTTGCTCTGTTTGAATTGGAACTTGTGTACACTGTCGTTCTATATAGCACTTTTCATTCATTAAAATTTCAGCTAGCAGATAAATGATTGATTGATACTGTCGAGGTAACTTTTACGCTCGATTGTGTTTTCCATAATAAATGCGAAATTATGAATAATAAAAGTACTCTATTCTAATCTTTTCCTTGTAAGATTTTTTATCATACCGCACGTCGGTTTTGTAAATAAGTACTATGATTTTTACAAATATAAATATATTAAAAAATATTTTAATTTTACTGTGACGTTAACCTTTTATGTGCAACAATGAATGCACATGTGAACATGTCGTCATATTCCCAGGAAACTGGTAGATTTGCACAGCTGCGCGGCTCATCTCTTATCGATTAAGCAAAAATTTTCAGAACCACATCATTAACACAACAAGTTTTTAAGAAATTACCAACCGCTAAATCATTAATTCATTTACTCTCCTTATCTCAACAAACTGCGCACACGCAGCAGCAGCATATACAAAGTCCATGGAACTTCCGAAAATTAAACTTTGCATCTCTCCCTCCGGCAATTTCATCCTTCAGCGAAGCCCACCTCGAGAGCAGCACGCAAAAAATGCGACACTGCTGCTGCACGCGCTCGCGCGCGTGCGCACAATCTCGGTCTCGTAATTCTTTCTCGGAAAGAGACACGCACAGTTGTTGTGCACATGGACCGCGCAGCAGCGCGATAGCTATCGCGATGCGACGAGGAGATTATCGGGCTCGCTTATCAGGTGTGTACGCGACGTCGCGCGCGCGCCCGAGACGAGGATAAAGATGATGTACGCTGGCGGTTTATCTCGGAGGTGAGGTGTTACGGAGACGAGCATGATTCGGCTATTAAGTGAGATGGTGTAACGCGTGGATGGGGTTCGACAGGTTGTTGTAGTTTGTAAAACTTTGTTGTTTAAGAAAATAAAAGTTTTTTGTTTTGGTTGAATGATAAGATAGGAAATAATTGTATAATATTTTGATAATAGTCAAAATAGTTATAATTTGAAATAAAAAGTTTGAAGAAGAGTACACGGTATTAATTGTTAAATTAAATGTAAAAAAGTCAATTATCTGAGATTGCACAGATAGCGTTAATCCTCAATTATGCAATTTTTTCGTAGCAGTAAATAAACTTCTAAAATGTATAACGTTATCGGCCTTATGGCGTGGATTAAACGTATACTTACTTTCTTTTTTTATGAAGTAACTATATATGCTAGATAGAAAATATTAAATAGAAAAAAAACCAGAGTTTCTTTGTGCTACAGTTGCGTGTTCGATGACGTAAAGATTTCTTGTAATTGCACAAACAGATGCTTCGTATGTACAGCGATTCATAATCAATGATTTATAGAAAGAGCAACTGTTATCTTTGTAAGTCACGTATATAATCTGAAGATCAAATATAATTTTTTGATAATTTATGGTTTCATCTAGTGTCGTAAATAGTTTTTAGTTGTTTGATGGTATACTTACATTATAGTTTTCAAAAATTATAGGGTCTAACGCTGTATTTTTGAAAGACCTTTTCGGAACTTCGATGAGGTTTAAAATATGGAAGAATGTTTTTATAGAGATATCTTATTTCATGTAACTCAAATAACTATATCTAATAAAACAATACTCATTAACATACAAAAACTCAATACCACTAACCCCTCCCTTATAAACAAAAACAATCCACACATTCCTCGAACAATCCTCTCAGCACCCATAGCCCCAACACCAGTAGCATCATCCCATCCCGCCACAAAATCCATCACACCTCTTGTCTCCTCCTCATCACGCTTATGCTTCTCGTCTTACTCTCCATTCTCTCACCCTATGCGGGCCCGCGGTCCTCGGACAAATTAAACGACACCTCGTCCACCGCAAACTTCGCGCGCGCGCGTGTCCCTAACGAGCGGCTACTCTCGGTTCCGTTTTTTCCTCTTTTTTTTTATTCCAACGAGAGCCATTACACAGTTCGCGCTGTCCTCTCCGCGCGTGTGAGCTCTCGCCGGCGCGGACTGTCCCACGCTCTAGAATTTGACACTGGCCGCGCGCGACAGGTATAATAATAAGCGCGCGAGAGCGCAGATACTACGCCCGAGATATGCGAGTGAGTTTAAACGGCACGAGCTTTGCACAGAGAGAGAGAGGAGAGTGTGAACTCGCGAGGTGGTCGAGCGAGAAAAAGTAGCGAGATCGCGCGCGTGCGGATGGATATGGCAAGTGCCGAGAGGTCGCGAGGGGAGGTGAGAGAGATGATGGATGGACTTTTTGGAAGAAATTTTGTATGTGTGTGGAGGCAAATTTTTCGAGAACAAGAGCAGGAAGGTTATGTATTGAGATGAGAAAGTTGACAAATTTAGCTGGTTGATTGTCTTGTTGTTGTCTTATTTTTCTGGTTTTAAGTTACTTTAAGAGATGGATTTAATTTTAATTCGTATACATACCAATTTTTGTATTTTAATGATTAAAATATGTCATTGTGTGATAACCTTATTCACCAAGGATGCTATTAAGATCAGCATTAGTGGCATTCTAACAAACAAGCGACAGATCCACTGTAATAATTTGTTTTCCAAGGCTTGATAAAAATCATCCGCGACTTCCTCTCCGCAATTAAAAACTATTTACCACGATCCTCAACTATACCAAATTCAACGTTATTACACTAGCCATCATCACACTGACCAACCCGAAAACCACCTTTTCTTTCTCAACAAACAATAACCAGATAGCGAAATTCGCAATTAGCAACAGCGGGCACAGTACCCACAAGGAAGCATATATACGTATTACCCGAATGCGCGTCTACCCACTTCCAAAAAATTAAAACCGAGACGAGGAAAAGAAATTTCGCATGTATGTGTGTGTGCAAACGTAAAGCGCTACGCGACACCGGGCGAGTGCGAGAAGCGCATGACGGATTGACTCGCCACCGCGGCGTGCGCATACAGAAGCCGAATCACGCCGCTTCGGAGAAACAAGAGAGAGAGATGGTATCGCGCGCCGTATGAGTCTTGCCGCGCGGCTCGTTCTTTTTTTCCCGCTGCGCGCGACGCGCGACGCGTGTCCTTTTGTCGCGAGGAGGAGAGGAGAATTATGTTGCGTAAGAGAACGCGAGTGTGGAGGTTTCGGCGGATTGTCCAATAGAGAGAGGAAATGATTGGCGAGTTTTGGGATAGTGATAATGAGGCGGATTTGATACGGTGAAGAGCGATGATTAAGCGGTGAGAGAGAGAAGTGATTGATGACGGAACTTGCTGTTGTATAGTGTTTTGGCAGCTTACGCGTGCTTTGATATTATTTAGCCGAATAACTTATCGTGTATATAGTAGGGGTGAAGATCTGGATCTTTTGTATATCTATAGGTAATTTGCGATCAGTAAAGATTTGCGTCCAGACAGATGTTGCAGAAGGAGAAGCATATTAGAGAATCGTGTGTAATATAGAAATACGTAGAACGCACATTCACATATTGATTTTATTGCCACTTACTTTTCTTACGTTATCAAATCTGCAATAAATTTAATATTCAATGTTAAAATGATGTTTTTCTACGTTCCAACGTTATAAAAAATTATCTATTTGCATTAAATTGTAAGTAATTTCACGTATATATACTTGTTGCACTTAGCAATTAATAATATCGCCTTACTTCGCTCCTAAACAAAGAATCTTATGCAAAATAATGTTACACTTCAAATATACACATAAGAGAATGAATTACGTTTTAAATACCCCCCATTCTTCGAACCACAAAAATCTCGTTTCTTTATATTTTCGTAAGCTACAATTCACAAGCCATTTTACGGTACTTAATTCTTAATCTCTTCCCTAGTACTTATAACACACATCTACCGGTTCCTCCACAATACACCACACTCTCTCAGCCACACTTCATCGCAATAAATTAAACCACCCTAAAACACGCACGTAACTGCAACAATCCGAAAACGAGTTTGAAAAGCCACAGAGAGCAAACAGGCCCATACGTCGAATCGCCGAAAGTTTCGAGAGAAAAGGGCTGGACTCGAGTAACGGGACCACTTTAATACTGGACCCAGTGCGACAGAGTGGCACGTGCCCTTTCGACACGCGCCTATCGACCTGAGTGTATATACGTATATACAGTTTTCTCTTCCGGAGGTGCACGCGAGTGAAAAGCTGCGCGCACGTGACGACGCTTCCTGACTGTGTTGTCTTTCTTTCGAAGCTTGTCGCGCGCGGGAATGGCCGAAGAAGGAAATGATGGCACCTGAATACAAAAACCGATCATCCCGTCGTCGTCTCTCTTCTTCGTCTTCTCGGAGAGGTCGCTGACTCTGCTATATGGATGTGCGGGCTTCCGTGTGATCACATGTGTATAACGAAGATGCGTGGGTGTATGGTCCGTTCAGAGGTGGGGTAATGAATAATTTTGACTTTTTTTATAAGATAGTTTCTAAATAAAAAGTTATTGGGGTGTCTAATTTTTTAGAACTGTTCTTGTTTTTGTATAAACGATTAGTCTTGTAACTTGAGAAGAACAGTTTTACAATCATGAAAAATTCAGTGCTATATAATAAAGAAAAAAAGTGCATTGTGTATACCTAATATATGAAATTTCACTTTTTTAGTTGCTTAAAAATTAAGTTTCGAGAATGAAAAGGTCGATCCATTGTCGAGAAATTTTATACGAGTTCAAAAATAAACGCACTACTACTCACCGCTAATTTTTTTTTTTTCCTGAGTGCAAAACTATAAGCCACTACGTAAGATATAGTTATTGCCACTGTGCAGTAATGGGTTAAACAACTATGTAGAGTAAACATTATATTCAGCTTATAGCTCGCAACTTCCGTAATGAGGCAACGGCGTATACGCATGTGGTAGTTAATATTTAAGACAATTATATTACAATTAGAGTTCCTTGGCTATAGCACAAAATGCATATGTAAAACTTTTATCGTCGCGCGTTTTCCGCGTGCAGAAGCATACGTATTAGACGCGGCGCTTATCAGCTCGTTGATGCGCGCTCGACTCGCTTATGCACTAACGTTTTTTTTTTCTTTTTCTTTTCCTAAGACCTGTTTTTCTTTTTCTCGAAAAACAAAACGCTCGGAAAATAATAAAATGTAGATATATACCGAACTCGTCTATTTGTCCTTAAAAATTGCTCGAGACCATCGTAAACATTTACCTGAAAAATTGCAAACATAATTAGCTATACTTTTGACAAGAATAGATTAATTACCATCCAAACACTCTATGCCTATATACCGGTGACAAATATTTACTCAGCCTAACAAAATGTTAAATTTCATTCCCGCAAACATCGCATCAATTTAATTCGCGGATCCCCAAAATATTTACAGCGCGCGTACACCGATCGACACCACAATATTACAAACTCCAAACAAATAATCGCACACACACCGATACCTATACATATATTATGCGCGTGAGCGCACTCGAGCAGAAAAAAAAGTCGAGCAAGCAAAGCAGCAACAGCAACAGCAGCTCGCGATAACCCAAACAAGAGTATACTTATACACACTACTGCACGCAGTTAAAAATAAAACTTCCTTAGCGAGCCAATTCCAAGACGAGCCTGCACGCGACGATTTTATGAATGAGAGTATGAGACTGCCTTATCGTGACGCGCGCACGAGCTATTTCGAGCCCTTGCCCGCTTGAATTTCGAGCGATCATGGTTATGTATATATTTTTGCAGTATGCATACGGACGTGGAAGCCACCGGCGGGTGACACGTGCAGTGCGGATGGGTAGGTACTCGGATATGCGGATCTGCGAGCGAGGGAGTCGGGTATCTATCGTTGCCGTATCGCGGAAGGTTAGGGAAGGTTCACATAGTGGAAAAGTGTGCGAGCTTTTGCATGCATATGGGTGCTGTAGTGCTGTGGAGGTTGTGATGTAGCGAGATGGTGAGAGGAAAGGGGAACGATTTATAAATGAGAACAACAAATGTTGCAAAGATTAGTAACGTCTGTATATGATGATCTATTCGAAATAAATATTTTTACCGATGATAGATTACTACCTGTATAAATTATGTATAAGTATAAGTATAGAAATGAAGTATTCATTGAGTATATATGATGTAAAATATTCATGAATCGAATTGTTCGAAATGTAACACCCATATACGACTGTAGATCCTATATACCATCTTATCGTATTCAAAGATTCAACAAAACTTGACAAGTTAGATATATCTTTAGTACTAGTTATCGAAACGCAACGTTCTAACGACTCTTCAAGCCCAACACAATACTACCATCTCGTCACGACTCTCTTACAATTCCGCGCAGTACCACTCCTACAAACACTACCTCCAAAATTCATTCCACATCTCAATTCAAGTTTAACGACAATCATGTGAAAGACCCTTAAAGACAATCAGCACACGAGTCCGGAAGTACGCGAGCGAGTCTGGTCGCGTCGTCCTCGCCGCGGCCTCTTATCTCTGGGCCGCAACCGAACACCGCAGGCAGGCCAACTATATACTCGCGGAGGCTCGTCATCTTCGCGTTCTCCATTTCGACGACTTCCAACACTCTCAAAACCTCCACATACAAACACATACTCGTGTGAGCGATGCCCAACTTCCGATCGCGACAGGTTTTATCGTTATCGGAGCGTGCGCGGCCGCCGCCGCCGCCGCTGGAGCGATAACACGTTCGGCGCGTCGTGATTTGTTTTTTTCGACTTCTTCGTTTCTTTTCTTCTTATTGTTTATTTGAAAGCTCGATGATTGCGCTGATGACGATGTATATGTGTATGAGTGTGTTTGTGTGTAGGTGCGAGGATTTGAAGAGCCGTTTGGTTGTGTAAATGTTTTGATTGCACAATGTCGAGCGGGGCTTTTGTACTTTTTGGGGTGTTTGTCGAGGGATTTCGGTTGATGGTAGCGGTAATTTATTGTCCTTTGGAAGGAGCTTGTTTTGATTTGAAATAATTGGAATTAATCCTTGAGGGGGTGTAGAAAGATATATTTGAGAAAAATAATTTGTAATATAACAAATAATTGTAATTTTTAAGCTAACAAGATCTGGAATTCAAATATTTATTGTTTCAGAAAAGTCTGATTCTCTTTCAGAGCACTATTTGAGTCTTAACTTCTTTTTTGTAATTCTTGTAAAAGGATAATCTCCTATTCAGGAAATAAAATTTTATATTCATTTTTATCAAGTTTTAACAGAGCCTGTTACCTACTCATTCCCGTTAATGATGCGAGTCAAAATAATTGACTTTTATTATAAAAATAAACATTACAACATAAGTACCATCCAAACCACAATTTATTATAATAAACAACGCAATTGCCAACCAATCATGATCGATGATCACCTCAACCCTGACTCATCCCTGGTGACTCACACCCACCTTTTTTTTGTAAAAAAAAAAAAAAAAAAAAAAAAATTCTACAAAATTGATAAATCCTATCGACACATTCCGATAAAATTTTCGCAGATTAAAGAGAGTCCGCCGAACACGCGCGCAAACACAACAAAAGTGAATCAACGGGCGCACGCGAGCTCGTACACATACGTCACACACAAGAGGATCTGTCCACTCTTTGACTCTCGTCGGCAAACATCCACCACCACCGCCCGGTAGTTCGCAGAATCGCCTCTACGTCCAACCCAAAGATTGCGTATCTGCGAATATACACCGGCGTGGACCGGAAGTAACGTCCTCGCGAAACGCACGCAGCTGCACCCCTCAAAAGCCCGAACCGCGCGCAGCAACAAAAGTACCTATACACGCGCAGAAAGACAGAGAAGACATACGAAGAAGAAGCAGAGGAAAAAGCCGACGCAGCGAATAAAAAAAAAGAAGAAGAAGCATCGATGAGCGCAACACACAAGTCGACGGTTTCGCCTTCTGGGTTTCTGGTTTCCCCGCGCGCACGGCTGATGCACTTTCCTCGCGTGCCGCTGGAAAGTATTTCGAGATTACGCAAGAGAGCGCGGGCGATTAAACTATACCAGACGCTGTTACTGCTTCGACATCGGAATCGCTAATTTCGTCCGACCATATGTGTATGTGTGCAGCGAGCGATGCGCGCTTCTCCCGGCAGAAAAAGTCCGAGCATCGTCGCGTGGCGTAAACCCAAGCTCAACGAAGATTTTCCCTTTTCTCTCTCTCTGTATTTATGTAACGAGAGTGGAGAAGGGGGATATTTTATGCACCGGGTAATTGCGCGTGCGCACGGCGTTCTTTTCCGTTTTTTTCTCTCTCTTGCAAGAGCGATATGCTTACTATACGCGCGTGGCTTATAGAAGCGACGGTTTTTGTGCACGCGGGAGAGGCGATTTTGGTCTAATGCGCATAGTGTTACATGTACGTGTGTGGAGCGGGCTTGCGGTCATGGACTGCTGCGCGGACGGTGAAACTCTTCTGGTACGCGCGATTTTTAGATAACGAGGATTTATCTTCATGGTAATGCGACGGGTTATTCGTAATTTGTGGGATGGGCTCTCTTTTTTTTGTCTGCGTGTGTGTAGGTATGAGCATTAATTATCGGTAAGAAATGAAGTAAGTGCAGCGGCTTTTGTTGCAAGAGAGTCGGTCGGCTGTTTTTAGGTGTAATGTAATAATGATTTAGTGGTAGAGATGGTTGAAAATTTTTTGCGGGCTATTTTTCTTAATCATATTTTATCTACGTCGAATGTGCTGCGAGGTGATTTATAAATCAATATACACTTATTTATAAGTATCGACTGCAATATGCTCACAATTGCTACAACAAACTTTACGGCTGAGCAAGATTAATCTTGATATTGTATTGTCTTACCTCAATAATCACGACAATAATCGATACAATATTTATATACAGCTTTCGATACAATATCAAGATTGTGGTGTCAAGAAGAATATAAAGAATCTTGTATTGTCTTGAAAATAACTTCTCTAATCGTAATAATTTATCAAAATAATCATAACTCTATAAACTTCGGTAGTTGCTGACGACGATCTACCAACAAGATCTTGAAGTTATAAAGGTTGGCGAGGTAGTTGGCCACGCGCTCCTATATCCACTTGGGACGGCTTACTTAGGTACGTGAGGCTAAAGTAGAGGGTGCGCCGCCTAGCGGCGGTGAATTAACTAGACTCTAGCCGGCAAACCATATATGTCGGGAAAAATCAAATTTCAAATTTGGCATTTATTTATGCTTGTGCCGAAATTTTATTGTTATTGTATTAAACCTAGTGTATTTGTATATTAAATTGCCTTCAGTTACATTATTCTTAAAATTCAGTAAATTTCTAACTTAAAAATTTCTTAAATTTATGAACATTTTTATGTATGAAACTTAAAAGGAAGCTCGCAAAAAAGGAAGCTACGGAGACGTACGACAGTGAACAAGTAAATTATTTCAAAAACTTACTATTTTACGTCTACGTACCTTTCAAATACGTGGACCTCTAATTTTTTAAACAACCTACTCGCTTTTAATCGCACGTCTACGTAACTCCAATGTGATCAAGAATTTCAAGACAAGACAATAATACTTTTTATATTGACTTAAAAATCCAAGAAAAGAGAGAAATTTTCAAGAATTACAAAAATATTGTATTGTCTCGCTCTCGTGCAGCCCTATAATCAACTTTCTTAAAATGCAATCAAGTTTGTTCAAAGTTCTAATATAAATTCATTACCACTGCTATATAGAATACCATAATTACTGCTTGCTAAAAACACTGAAACCTAGTCTAACAAATTACCGCAAAAATAACCCTATAAACCTCAGACTTCTACACAATTTTCTCTCAAAACTACACTCTCTCGCGTGACTTTAGCTCCGAACCTTTTACCATACCCCCATTTCACTGCGCCGCGCCTCCGCGAGAAAGCACAAAGGCGCCGATGGCAGAGGAGAAAAGGATCCGCAAAAAAGGCGAAAAAACCAGCCGAGTTCGCTATACCCAAGTTACACTCGTTAAAATAGAAAACGCGCGGAAGGAAAGTCGCGTCGGGCACAGCAAGAGGAGGAGGAGGACGTCGGAGAGACACACTTTGTTCTCCCATCGCGCGGCGTTTAAAAGCGCACCGGCCGTGCACTGCGTCGTAGTTAACGAACCAAGGCGGTCGCAGTTCGGCTGGTTGCAGTTCTCTTTTCGAAAGAGAAAAAGGCTGGTGATTAGTTGTAGAATATGAGTTAGTTGAGAATGTGATATAAAGAGGATGGTGGATTGGGTTGGTGACGAAATGTCTAATCTGATTGATATGCGCGCTTTTATCGGTACCTACATCTGTTAAAACGTAGTAATAATTAATCAAATTTCCGGTGATAAATTATCTGATGACGAATTTTCGTTCCAATTGTTAAATTTTTCTCCGTTTTAAAAAGGAGCACCGATTTTAAGAGAAAGAAACCAGTGCTGTTTGCTAGAAAAGTAACGAATATTATGAATATTCAGCAAAACTAATAGTATGCCACTCTACGTTCACGCATATCATTAATGTGAATTAGCGAAAATTCGTTCTCTAAACCGAAATTTCACTGAATCTTATGTTCACCGAGAACGAAGCTGGTACGTTCAGCAATTAGATACTGGCCATTAAATCTGTCTCAACTTTTCTAAGAGTCTAATGGGGTTCCTTGACTTTGGATTTATGGTTTTCTTATTCAAACGTGTTATTCTGATTCAAAGCTCTGTACCCGAAATTCACTCTCGAAAATCGTTTACTGTAGCCTATGTTAAAATGACTTTCCAAACTAATCCAACCCGTTGCTTCAACATTTTAGATTTCCTGCCTTTTTTTATTTATTAAAGTAATCGAATGATATAATATCTCACCAACTATATTAAAAGCCTGAAATTCTCATTATTAAACTTAAATTATCAATATTCCTTAAAAATTAGATCTCAACATCGTAAACAACCACCTCACCGCAAAAAAGAAAACCTCCCATCTTTCATAACAGGCCACACCAACAACCCGAGACCATCGCATAACTCACAGACCATCCGCCAAGATCACGCCATCAACTTCCTAATTCGCCTAATCCTCCATAATTCTGAAAACCATCGCATAAATCAGCAACCCGACCACAGCGCGCAACAGCTCACGCCACTTTTCTTATACAGCCTCTATCTTTCTCTCTCGGAAGAAAAGCGCGCAAGTGCAGTCCGACCGGAAGTCTCGAGGATACCTCGGAAGAAGCGCATTCGCTCGCTAATTCGCGGAAAGAATTACGCCGATGACGCTTGGGGAGTGGGAGAGAGAGAGTTACGAGAACGACGTGTGCGCGCGCACGCGGTAATTTATTCGGTTTATCGCGCTCGCGAGTTGCTGCCGCGAGACGCGCGCGTTTCGTTAAGTAAGTAGGTGTATTATACGTCGAAGAAGAGATAAGTCGCGTTACCGCCGATGGGTGGGAGTAAGTATATTGAACGAGTTCGTTTTTTTTCCTTTCTAATAATGCAACGGAATGGCGGTGAATTTTTTTTTTCGTGTGGATGTAGGTATAGATGCGGTAGATTTGGTCAAGTATCGACGATAGAATATTATAATAGGGTACATAATTATCGTTTTTTGGAGATAGTAGTATAGGTATAAAAAGAAAGGCCGACTTCTACGGCTTGGTTACCTTGATTAACAAAAAATAGCTCAAAACGATCGTATATAAAATATATAATAAGAGTTACCGCAATTTTTATGAAAATTTTAATTTCTGCGAGTATCCCTACGCATCTCCGTGCGCTCCTAAAAGTCCATTTTAAACCCATAAATGTATAATAATTCATAAAGAGCTCATTAAAACTGACCGAAAAGTACGTTAAACCCCAGCTTCCTTCTCATAATTAATTTTCAGCATCTCGCAGTCCGCAACTTTGAAATTACTCCCAGCAAATAACCATAATTCGCCGAAAAATTCACGCGATAATCAGATCCCACCTACACCTAATTATACCACGAGCCAACAAAAGATCTCTCTCCTTCTCTTCCTCCTTATAATCCATCCCGCGCAGATGAAAATCGCTTCACCGATTTTGTCTTACTCCCCGTTATTCTCTCTCTCTCTCTCTCTTTGCCTCCCATCTTCAAGCCCCAGCGCGGACATCACAGCCGCTAGAAATATGTATATATATTTCACTTTCAAATTCGCCCGAGGCGAGCGCGCGTATACTTACGCGAAGATAAGCGGAACGCCGCGGGCGCGTGAGTAGAGGAAAGAGAATCGAGCAGTCATTAAGATAAGGAACGAGAGCGCACGCGCGCGCGGGCAAGCGCGAGCTAACAGCGGGAATCGAGGTGCAGCAGCAGCGCGATTTTCGATTTTCATCTTTTCAGGAACGAAAGCAAGAGTTCCTCTGTAGAGCCGATTTATCTGGCGTTTGTTATATTGCTCTATAGGCTTTTTGCTTCCTGCGCGATGTATTGTTGGCGCGGTTTGAAAGTTTTTTTTTGTTTTGGAGCTGGTGGTTTTTTGGATATAGCTTGGTTGGCTTTCTCCGAAGATGCGACTGCTTCTTTTCAGTTGAAATGTGAGAGATTAGATTGTTTGTGTTTTGTAGAGAATCTGTATTGTGCAGATAGTATACAGTTTAGCCGCATGTGAGAATTATTTTAAGATTATTTAACGTTATTTTCATGTATATTTAATAGTTTTAAGGTGAAAATGCTGAAAGATTTAAATAAGTTTAAACTTAATTTCTTCCAATAAAACTAATTTCTTTAATCAATTTTCTATTATGAAGTTGTAAAAATTTCTTCGGAACCATCAAATAAAATCATGTCATATCATGATCATAAATTATATCACAGAACCCCACGTAGACATTCTTGTAAAAGGAAATTGGGGGCAGTAGACTGGAACATCTGTACTGATCATCAATTTAATTTAGAAAAAGTAAATAAGATATTACATAGTCTGATCATTCGGTTAGCGCTCAAGTTAATTGTACAGTTGTACTTGATAATCAGTCTACGATAAATGTGAGTATAAAGGTGAATTTAAAATACGATTCAACGTATACGTATATATTAGCATATTATCATTTCAACAATGAACTAGTCTTTCACGTGCAGTTTTTTTTCCTACTGTAATTGTAGCTGTCAATAATAGAGATTAAAACGAGTGACGGAAAAATATACTCGTCATAATAATTGATTTTTCTAGAAGCCTTAAGAAAATTATTAACTTCATATTTTAATATTATATTTCACAAGTACTTTTCCCTCTACTAATCACCTTCCGAATAGTACAAGTATGTGAATGTCCTGATAAATAAAAATAATAATACCGTTTATCGTATAATTATTTAAAAGTAAAATACATAGTTAGAGAAAACGTCTGACGATCGAACTTAAAGTTTATTCAATCTTTATTATCGTCCCCCACACTGAAACTCACAACAGCATCTCATCTGAGAAAACAATAAATATTTTCATCTCCATCAAAAACAAAGTATATCATTCACTAATAAAATATCAGATCTTCAATTCAGCTTAACAAAATTAAACTAAAGATAAAAATACAACATGTACATCTGAACGAGGAAGAAGCCGAAGAAAAATATAGAGCAATAGCGTGAAAGATTAAGTAAAGGAAGCACGAGCCAGGCTCATGACTCGCGTGCATGGCGCAATTTTTCGAGAGAGCCGCCGCCGTCGCCGCTCCTTCGCAGCATCTGCGCACTCGCACCTGTGTACACGGACCACATTATCTCTCTCTCTCCGCTCACGCATACGCACACTCTTTGTCATCCGATCGACATACTTCGAGGAGGCGACGCGACGATGAGCCCCCCGTCCGCTGATAATTCGTAATCTCTCGCTCCGGATCTCTCGCGCTCTCCTCTTTTTCGTTTTTTTTTATCTTTTTTATTTTTCTTTGTGATGCGTCTTTCTTCTTTTCGGAAGAGTCTCGACGTTTAGGAAATTTGGGTCAGGTTGAATGGAATGGCTGAGGTTGAGGTGAGTCGAGAAGTTCGTGGAAAAGTTTTGGCGGCTCTAGTTGGGAGAATGAGCGTGTCTGCAATAGTCGGTACGGAGTGATAACATTATTTATAATATAGTAGAAATTGTAAAAAGTTGATAAATATTATGTTTGTTGAGATTTCGATATACTTTGCCTTCGAATGGATATACACCGTATCATTTACATTTAAACAATCGCACAAGTATATACAGCTCGTAACAACTTCAAAGATTTCACTCTCAATAAACATTTGGTAAAGTCTTGAAGGCTTATCGGCGACCTCTTCGAGACGAGATAACTGGATATTACATAAAATAAAACAAATTCCCCTATAAAAACTGCTCATCTCTCCAAATTTCTCACTGAGACGTCGCCGCGGCAACTTTTGCCGTTTCCACGCTAATAAACCTGTTGCTATCTCATTTTCCCGCCAAACACGACTCTTTATACTCCCGCGCGTCTTTATCTCTCGGCACTTTTGTCCCGAGATCGAGAAAGATGCTGGCACGTGGAACAATCGCGCGCCGTCCATAAACGGTTTATGAGACGGAGAGAATGATACTCTGTGTTTCCTCGAACAGCCAAATCCTCTCTCGTGTGTACCTTGTACCGAGAAATAAAATCTTCGAGTGAGACTTTACGTGTCGTTGTCGAGATGTGACAATTTAATGGATATATTTAGAGTTTGTGTGTACTTATTGTGCTGGAAAAATTTCTTTTCTGGAAAAATATGTTTTTAAGGTATGTTGTAGATTAGACGAAGAAAGTTTAAAAATAAATATGCTGCATCAATGGGATCGTATTCGCAAAATGTACGATTCTTAGATACTCTTGAAACGGAAGAAACGTGTGTTGTAACACTTTTTCTGCAGATTTGTAAGAATACTTATACTGAAAGAAACGTTTTGACGTCATCCGCGTTAAGGATAAGGAGTGTCTTATGATCTTTTCAAAATCGTGTATCATCTTTCGGTGTGAGTGTATACTGTTTATGTTACGAAAACGTGTATATCGTTACAGAATAATATACAGTTTTATTATCATTTTTGTCGTTAATTCATATAATTAAACAAAAAATTTTTAATTTTTAAAACGATGTTTTGTCAAATTCTAACTAATCTGAATTTAAGAAAATACAATCCTTAAGTGTAACAACAAAAATTAATTCCTTTCCTTCATAATTCTGTATATACGTGAAATCACGTAAAGTCAATCAATAAAATTAGACACCAAAAAAATTTATTTTTTTTCGCAATTATACATCATTCATTAATAATACCTCCACACCCATTAATCCTCACCAACGTCGAAACGCGCAAAACCCTTTCGATCTCGAAACTTGTGATCTCTCATTCGCCTCGCTCGGCTCTGCAAAGCAAATATTGTACTGTCTCTTCCTCTCCCGATATATACACATACATATATATATATTTATAACCGACACCGCAGCTGCGCCAGAGTCCAAGAGAGATCTCTATTTGTTTATTGTCATCATCATCGTCGTCGTCGTCATCTCGCTGTATGAATTTTATCGCTTCTACGGAGGCCGCGATAAACCGCGCGACTCGCCGAGAACCAAGAGAGGGAAACGTTATATATATATACAACGTCGGCGTTTTTTTTTTCGCGCGCGGCACGTGCGCTCGTCCGCGATCATCCACCTGAGGATATATATATATACGTATAATATGTGTGTGGGTAATGCTTCGATGGATTTTTCTGCGCGGCCCGGGGTATGTGCCGCGTAATCATCGCGATGCGTGCACGGCGAAAAATGAGATTAATTTTTTTCTTTCTTTCTTTCGAGCGCAGCTACGAGGCTCTCGGTTTCGCGAGCGCGCGCGGGTTTGTTCTGCGGCTGTTGAGGTTTCGAAATTTTTGCTTCGAAATAGCGGATGAGCGTTTTGGAAAAAAGAGGAGTGGATGCGTCGTACGATGCCAGGATGTGTGCTGGAACTTGGTTATACTTTGAGTGATTTTTTTTTTGAGGTTGACACTGAAATAAATTGAATGAAGTTATGTGAATTAATGTTTTGGATGAAGTAATGTTGGTTTGTTGTTTATATAGCGATGCAGTATTCACCTGGGATTATTTATTGGTAATAATTTTTAATTTTTAAACATAAGATTTTTTCACTATTACTGTATCAAATTTAGAAACATTTGTTGAATTTCTGATTGCAAATTTCACTAAATCACAATAGAATACTAAAAAAAATAAATAAAAAAATAAACGAACAGAACTCAATATTACATCTCAGTGCACTTAATGAACATTAATAATATATAAATCATCGTGAAAATGATTTAAAAACTATTAGTCTCATTCACTCATTCAGACCTCAAAATCCAGTTACATTTAGTTCAAGTTCACAGTGCATCAGAAAAATACCTGCATTTGCAGCTCAAGAGCGTTCAAAATCAATTAGAACGCAACATTAACGCGTCAACAATTTGCACCGCTTAATTACAATATACCTACATCATTTTAAAATGCTACAGAGCAAACAAATGTCGCAGTAAAGTCCCTCATTCTCAAGATTTCTCCTATATATAGGTATACACGCTCGTGCGCTCGATAATAATTTATAGCTCCTCGCGTGAGTACACACACACACACACACGCATACATACAGAGAGTTCCTCGTGTCTCGATAAAGCGCGAGCATAGCGCGTGTGCCACGACTTCTTTATACTTAACATCTCTCGCTCGCGTATCGATAATTCGATGTATTCGAATCAACGTCGTTCAATGTACCACGTATATGCTTTCAGCCGTACAAAGACGCGCGTCTGGTACTCAGCTCATTGTATTCCGATACTCAATACGCTTGCCTTATACCTACCAAATCTCCGGGGTTCAAGGCGAGATAAAAACGAGGAAAACGCGCTAAAGTTCTTTTTTTATCCTCCAAGTGAATCACACACATTATTGTTATTCGAGCGAAATGTGTATGCGTGTATGTGCAGGCAGCGATCGTTGAACGTCAAGGAAAACACAGGCGGTGCAGTTGAGCAGAGGAGAGAGAGGTGTACGATTAAAAAAGTAAAAAAGTCGACGAGCATCGGCGGAGAGAAAAGAAACTGACACTCCGGGCGGAGGAAGCAGGTGGCGATGCGGGATATACACGGCCGCTGCGTGGCTGCAGGTTGCACACTGCGCGATGCGAGTAAAGCCGGCTCGAGTTGAGTGGAGTCGAGTTGAGAGAGAGAGACAGGAGGGTCAGGGATGAGGTGTTTTTGTTAGGGATTGTAAGAAAATACGGTTTTGGCGAGGTTTTCATTTAAATTATACAATATAGCTTTCTCATAAAATTAAATATTGCCTATACAAGTTGGTTAAAAACATTTATCCGTGAATAATTACAAGTAAAAGTATATAAATATATCAATTAATTTGAGAAACTTTATTTTATTATTAAATATTAATATCCGTGTTACATAAATTTTGCACAGACAGCTTTTCACATTTTATAAATTATCAGAATTTCTATATTATAAAAAACTTATCACTAGTGTAAATTTTTCTCTACACTATATTCATTCTTCAATCACTCAAAACAGACGAACAACCCAAACCACAATACGTCGTATACACACACGCAGGCGCGTGTCCCCAATCCAAGAAACACCCACGACGAAACCCAATCTCACCCACCCCGTATATCTTCCTTCCCCGAAAAAAATCGATCATATAATAAAAAAAAAAGAAGAAGCAAAAGTCCCGTGTCCGTCTTCGTAAGACAAAGCCTTAGCGTCTCTCTCTCTCCTCTCGTCGACCGGAATCCCCGTAAGTCTTCGCGCCTCGAGAGAATCGATATCCCGTCTCTCTTCTTCTTCCCTCTGCGTGCGGATGCTGAGATTTGGCTGCTGCACTTGTCGGGCTTCCTATATATATGAGCGCGCGAGCTGGCAGGACGATGACACGCGCGCGCGCAGGCAGACAGGAAAGAGAAGAGAGGGAGAGGCGCGACATATGTTGTAGCCTGAGTGCTGTAGGTGCACGCGTAATATGCATGCTGCAGGGAGAGAGATCGGAGCCGACGGGCATACAAAAGAGAGCCGGTGGTCTTTTATTTTTAGAGAGAGAGAGAGAGAGTCGAGTGGCTGCGGCTGTGTATTATAGGCTTCTTGGAGACGAGTGCGGTGTGCTTATGTGGGATTACGTCTGTGTAGGTGATTCCTCGTGATGGGTTATAGGATGGTGAAGTAATAAACGACGCATTTAATTCACTTTTTCGTCTTCTTGGGGTAAAATTGTTCCGGTCGGTATTTTAGCAAATTATGTTAAAGATAATTTAGTTTTGGAGGAGATTCGTGTGAGGAGGGCCAGATGGTCGTTTACCTTTCGATTCACTGCGGTCATTTAAATGGATTCTGCGTCTGTGGATTCGGTTTCGTTCACTTATTAAATTCTCTTTTCCGCTCTCTGGTTAAATTCGTTCGAGATTATACATTATGTAATTACGAACATCTGCAAAAATTTATTCATATACTAACCGATTGTCAGGAGAAGGATAGTGAAAATAAAAAATTTACTTTATATGTATTCATTTATTTATCCAGTTTCCAAGTTTTTTAATTAATTTTCATAGTCAATATATACTATTCCATAATTAATACATATAAACAATATTTGCATAGCAATTAAATCGTATAAGTTATCAACAATCTTACCAATTAATGTATTTACCATAACAATACATCCAGTATAAAATCGTCACGTCAACCTCGCATCGCCATTCCCAACCGCACTTCCACAAATTCGCAAACATTTTCACCTTATACATACACGCAGCATTCATCAACGAGACATCCATCCATCCAACTCCCCTATTACTTTCCCATCATACTCTTCGTGATCCCGTCTCCACTATACACCATACGCACTAACAGCTCGTCATCGCATCCGCGACCATTACATAAACAAAGCCACCCGCGCTCACATCTCTCTCTACACATTCCCTGGCAAAAAGCCTGCTGGCAGCATTCTTCCGCGGCCGTGTACCACAGTTTCTCCTCTCTTTCCCTCTCTCCCGCACAATGCCCTCTCTGCACACGGATGAGCCTCTCTCTCTCGCGTCATTCCAGCAGCCACCATACAAGTCGCGCTCGGAGCGGTATATATCCCCGCACAATGGGAGTCGCCGGAAACGCGCTACCTGTCTCCCACGACTGATCCCCGCTGCACAGCCTCCGCCTGAGCGCGTGTGACTGCGTGTAGTACGTGACGGCACGGAGGTGAGCGGATGGACGAAGGCGAGAGGTGTTGCGAGAGGATGTGAGGTGCGATGATGATGATGATGAATCAGGGCGGATGGATACTTGGACGAGGAAGGTCAGTGCTGAATATGCTGGCTAATTGTGGGAAGGTGGCGAGTCTGAAGTTTACATGATTGATTTCGCAGAGGAAAATTAAATTTGCCAAGTTTCGGTGTGTGAGGTCAAGGATGAGTAACTGGTGATGATGTGGTCAAGTGTGTCGCAAAAAAAAATTAAGTGTGGGTTTGGTTATGGGGAATTAGGGAAGAAGGTGGTGAGTTGTGTATCTGTATAATTGCGGAATATTAGCGACGTGAGAACGGATTTCAGCGTTGGGTTCATTGTAGTAGGGTGATTTGTGTAATTGAAGAGTATATGTCACAGTTTTTCATACATGTCTTCTGCGAGGAGTTTTAATTCAATGAAATTCACAGTTATCCGACGCTGTTTGTTATTGTGTTTAACTATGAGTTGTTATCGAGAAATGTTCTTTTAATTTCTTGTCATTCAGTAACTTTTCAATATCTAAGACTTACAAATAAAGTCAATGACTGTTTTAAAATAATATTAATCGAGTAACGATTTTTTCCATGCATCTATTTTTAGAATAACCAGTAAGTACTAACACCTTTCTGCTCATTCATTGGAGAGCTGATATTTTTGCATTATTATAATGAAGAAGTACGATTCCAGTTAACAATATTATTTGCTATTTAAAACATGTTTTCGTGGGATTTTCTTTCAACCAGACTGAACTTTAGAAATAACTCATAAATCATTACTCTGTTTTATTATACATGTATCGAGATCGCCTTAATTTTCAAATACTCTCGTGATCTCGTATAAACATTACGCAACTCTGCTCAACTCCAGTTGACATAGAATCTCACCACACCGCTCGTTGTATAATTAGCAGCCTTATCATTTTCCTCCGCGACCAGTGTAGTGACTCAAGCCCCGCTGTAGCAAAATCTTAGTCAAACAAAAATACACTAAATTTAGCTTTTAACACACAGACATCAGATCGTGAAAACACTTTGAATCTGCAGGAAAAGTTAAGGATGAATTTCAGCGAACGATCTGTCAGGTGCTTTATCAGCATAATCGGGCGATTGATGAATCGGCCGCGAGATCTTAGGTATCAGACGATCTGCGCGTGTGCGGATATGCTATACTCTATCGCTGATAAGAGGCGTCGAAAGTTAGAAATGAAGCTTAAATAACAGCCATGTATATAACGCGTAATTGTAAAAATAGCTGTTTGATTTAGAGCTAATTCTAGTCGAGCTGACAGGTATATTGTTGGCAGCCGATTTTCTAGATAGGCAAACAGCACGGATGAGCGAACAGGTAAACGTATATATATAGTAGCTCGACGCGCGATGCGTGAATTTGTTCTGAGGAAAAGGGGAAAAACATTGTAGCTTCAAAGTCAACAGAAATCGAACAAATCTCGATGAGATAATTTTTCTATGCAAATATACCAGTTCCACGCGTAATTATCCAAATTATCAAAGCTGTATTTGCGGGTACATACGAAAGAAATGTTTGCGGTTAATTGTGGTACCACTACATATATTATTTAAAAACGGCAATCTCGTGCTGTTTAAATACATACCAGTGAAAAAAGAAAAAATTAATACATTCAAGAATATAATTCCACACTTTATTCTTCGAAGAGTACCATCGTATCATCCATCCGTGGCATTCCTCCAGCTCTCCTCGTCTTTCCTCGCATCCTCCTCATATCTCATCGCGCGCTCGCACTCGCCTGTAGACAGAAAACGAATTAAACAAAGCCCCATAAAAAATCCCGAAAAGAAAGGAGTAGTGTATACAATACACACGCGCATCGCGCGTCCTCGGAATCGAAAGCGCGATCCATGAACTCGCGCGCTCTCCGACTTTATACGCAGCTTTCTATGCCCTTCGTGTAGTCGCGCGCCTCTCTCTCTCTCCCTTTCATCTCCGGAGACGACGACGCGACGGAATTACGAATGAGGCTGCTACGATATATACGTAGTATTATAGAGGGAAAACAGGTGGAAAGTGAAGAGAGACAAAAGGTGGTCCAGACGTTGCGCCGTAGCTTTTTTCGGCTCTTCCTGTCCTTATGTTCACCTGCGAGCTCTTTCGCTTTTTTTTTTAGAAAGAGAATGAGAGGGGTATTTTTTTTTGGAGCGACAGGTTGAACGCCGTTTTATAGAAAATTTTGGAAGGCAGAGCGTGCGTTCTCTTTGGGGACCTGCTGACGGCAAGATTTTTTTTTTTCGTTGGCGTTTTATCGCTGTATAATAGTCGTTGAATTTAGTCAAGGTTGTTATTTACGTGGTGGATTATTGATTATAGTTGGGCATTTAAAGTAATAATACGAAATTATTTTCACGTTATCTTAGCATTTATTAATTTTAAGTTTTGATTGGTGTTTTAAATGCATATGATTATTTTTATTATACATATATATTAGAAACACATACATACATTTTAAAAACCACGGAAAATTGACAATAGATTTATAATTATTTTTAGATCAAATCGAAAACATGTAATAATTCATTTCACTCTTCCTTATCTTCCTCTCTCTCTCGTACATCCACCCACGTGTGTACACAACAGCGAGCAACAATGAGCCTACAAGATAAAAAAAAAATACTCTGGGTACACATAAATAAAGACAGAGAAGTAAAGACAAACTGACCAGAAAGAGAAAGAAACTATGTAGCCGGCACGTGCGACTGCCTACAGAATCATCTGTCGTATTCCCATCACGGCATGAACAATCTAAAAAATACCGGTTAATCCCAGTGTCAACCATCGACCTTAGCATTCATCAAAAATCTATAATCAGATATACATATTTAAAACGAGGCTACCTTCTCCCTCAGAACCCCACCCCTGAAAAATCCAGTTGGCAGCCGCGCGCGCGTGCCTGTAACAGGCAATAATTTCCATCATGTCCACCCTAAAAGCGCGTCTGAACCGGTCGCTTCCGCACGGAAAATCGAGTAGCTTATACGAAACTACAAGGCACGATGCCGCCGAGGCACAGGTAGTATCATATATATATAGGTATAGTTACGAGGCTAACGCTCGACTCGTGCCGGGCAGCTGTCAGGTCTTTGCTCCACTTCGAGCGGCTCTGTCGTTATATGGCTGTCTCTTTTCTTTTATATACAAAGGAGGGATAATGGTTAGTGAAATTTTCGGCTGATGTTTGTTCGAATTTTATTTCTCTGGCACAGTGTGATTAGCTGATATAAAAAGGGTGGGATGTCGCTTGATGAATTTTTCATTTCGGGACTTTTATCCCCCTTCGCTTTTTTAGATTAATGAGCGCTGTTAAAGAATTTAAATGATGAAAGTTGATAGATTTATAAAGCGATTTGTTCTTGGAGGAAAAGTTTACGTTTTTATCGTTAGTGTCATTTGTAATGATAGGATGACTTCTCGCGCAGACAAAGTTTTGCTGCAACTAGGTTCCGTTCTATTTGTGTTATTCTACTAGATCATATTCTTCTCATAGAGGTATCGATCGTCTAAAAATTTTAGAAGTTTATAGTCGAGAATGGAAGTTTTGTAACTATGGCATGATGAAACTATCGTGCTGAAAAATTGATGCTCTACAGGTTAGATTATCTGTGAGGTTTATTATTTATGATATTATGAAATAACTATGAAAAGAAAAGAGTCGTTTAAAATTAAACTGCATTTCTATACTTTTTTTCTAATAGTGCCATTGTTATTGAATAAAAGTTCACATAATATATGCACTTACATAGAAATAGCATTGAATAAATTTTCACTCGTCCTATTACACGTAAAATTATATAGAACAATAACATATTGAAAATGGCAATGAAAAAAAAAGCTCAATCTAAAAACGTAACATTTTTTCAATAACATTGTAACCGTATCATAGCTGAAAATCATAAAAACTGCAATAACCACAACACCACAACTATCAACATTCAACACCCTTGTCCCAACTTACACAGCATTCCAACACACAAGTCCAAAATGCTCCTGAACTCCAATTTCCCCCACAACTCTCCAGACAAAAACTCTACAGCAGCAGCAGCAACAACAACCCAAAGACAATCTCCGCGCCGCCGTCGTTAGACCATTTAAGCTCCATTACGCTGTCGCCGGTGTCTCATCAAAACTTATCCCATATTAACTCTCCGCCGAAAAAAAAATCAGCGACGACAACGACGCACAGGGCTCGTAAAACTTTCTTCGTCGTCGTAGCTCGGCAATTTTCCACGCGCGCGGCTATGCCAAATTACCGGCGAGTTGTGTCTACCCTCCCGGGGTTGGACGTCTATACGTATACACGCGCGTCTCGTGCCGCAATTCCGGTCGCCCGCGCGGCGGAACTCGGCCGCCGCCGCAAACTGGAAAGCCATTAGCGTGTGTATAATGCAGCGTATAACGTGTGTGAGTGAGTGAATTTGTGAAGAAAGAGTGAGTGAGTGGAGTCACCCCCGAAATGTTGTCGGAGCGGAGGATGAAAATCTATTTATGATATTTGTAAAGTAATTAAATTTTTTTATTTAAATTTATTTCGCGAAGATTAAAGTATCGATTTCTTAAGAAATCGGGTCCTCAGCGCAATGAAATATGGGAATCGGGATTATCTCTCGTCGTTGCCACTCATAAGAAACTAGATTATCTAAATAATAATTAATATTAGCCGTTAATATACATCTGAGAGAAATAATCTAATAAAAATTATTTATAGTACATAGTAACGTCGGGACAGACTTGAAATATAAAAAAATTACTATATTTTATAGTAAAAATTGCTGTGTACATGGTAAAAATTACTATGTGCATTGTAAAAATTGCCATGATGTACATAGAAATTTTTACCATAACACATAGTAATTTTTTTTATATTGCAAGTCTGTCCCAACGTTACTATATGTACTATAGTATAATTTTTATTAGATTATTTCTCTCAGTGTACGTGTACATACTCGTGATCTTGATCGGAAAATACCACTCGGAATTCCCTGAAATCCGACAGCCCGCAAGATGTGCCATCAAATCTCTCCCTCTCCTTGTTAGCTTAATTCGTCGTCAAACAACGGGATTTATCAGTTTATTATTAGGCATTACACTAACGCCTGCTCGAAAGGAATAGACTTATTATTCTGCGAAACTCTTATTCCAGATTATCTTATACCAAATTATCATCCCATATATATTTCACGAAATTTTCACCAACCACGCCGCTACTTAAATAGTTTATAAATATAATGAACGTAGCGGTCACAAAAGGCGCTCCCCGTCACACTTTTGCCGCTCACGTCTCGGCCGCATCCGCTCGGCCTCCGTGATGCGGCTTATGATGTACATGTCACAACGCTGTATACACGCCGACACCATTTCGCGCGAAAATCAATTCGCCCGCGCTGTCATCTCTCAACCCTATATATCCACCCTCACCCGTATTACGCTTTCTCTCACTCTTTCCTGTATAATCTCCAGACGACAAGAGCAAAGTCATCGGTTCTCGAGGCCATATCTCCCCCGCGTTATACGCTCGCCTCCCTATAACGGATAACCTACATTCGGGCGCCGATAGCCAGCTCGTCTCATTGCGCATGCTGGCCGCGCGACGCGGCGTCTTCCTCTCTCGGCGGCGCTACTTAGCGGCAAGAGAGGCGAAATGGGTCGTGTGGATATGATGCGATCGCGTGGGCGCGCGTGTGTATGCGTATAAGTAGTTGCCAGTCGCGTACGTGTAATGCAGGTGCGGAGAGACGATTGGAGAGGCTTGATGGTGTGCTGGGTTTTTACGCGGGATTTTCGGGCGGGTTTGGCGATAGGATAATGGTGAAAGTTGGGAAGGGGACGATTTGATAAGGTTCGTGGAGATAGAGTGCTGTGCGGGGTTTCTATTATTGAGGTTTTGTAGTTTTCATGTACTGAACGGCAGGATTAGACCTTTCAATAAGTTATGAATAAATGTTAGAAATAACCATTATGTTATAGACACATCTTCTAAAATACTTAGCAAAAAATTTTCTTGAATTTAAGAAATAACTTTATTCATTTAAAGTATCTTTAGTTTATATTTTTTTAAATGATCTCATTAAAATTCAGCTGTCCTTCAGTTTTTAGTATAATATTTGTTCTCTTGAACCAATCTTTCTCCACATTGATAGAAACATTATTATAAATTAATAAGAGCATTTTATAAATTGCTCGAAAAAAACATATTTCATACATAAAAAAAAAACTTTTTTACTCAGTGGGTAACAGTGACCGAACTTTTAAAATATATACAAGATAAAATTGCACTACCATCTCGCTTTTTTAAAACATAGTCATAAACAATCTACTATTAGCATCGACGTGTATACCAATATATGCGCATGCCATAGAAAAATTTCCAATAGAAGATTCTCCGAAGTTCATTTGATAGCGAATATTATTGTTTTTATGTGAGAATCTTGTGAAGAAGCATTTCTTTAAGAATTCCTTATTGTCTCCGAGCCTCTGCTCGCAGTCGAGACGGAAAATCCTACTTTTGAAAATTTACAATTGCAAAACGTGCTCTAGTCCTAGTTTTCGCGCGTTTATTCAAATGCGCATGCCCATAGATGACCTTATTATGAATCTAATTTTTGCTCGTAAACGAAAAATTTAAGATTACATTCTCAGAGTACCAACATTTTGTTATGTTTTATTAATTAAGAAAAAATGTTACTTGATGACTAAACATAATTTACACTTACAAAGAAATATTAAAAAAAAAAATGTTTTTTCTAGACTCCAATATCTCACCTCCACACCCAGTCACTCGTTTCACTTTCCCTTCCGAGTCCCACACCTCATCCCACGCTCCGAAACCCTCCAAACTAAGATGCTGCGCCAAGAGGTATCTCCCGGTGTCAACACTCGTCACACAGACTCTCCCTCTATGCGATAAGCCCGATTAGATTCTCTCTCACCTCCGCTCATATTCCTCTCTTTCCCTCTATTTACTCACTCTCTCTCTCGTGTCTCTTCCTCCGTGTATACCCGCCCATGTTTGCCAGCGGCGCGCGTCACGCGCTCTGGTCCATCCGGTGTGCGATGAGCCATCGGCCGGAAGATAAGCCCACCGCGCGTCAACTTCAGGTCAGTTTTTCCCCTGTTTCCCGGAGACAGGCGACGGATTAGAGGAAGAAGATGCGTTTTTGTGAGTTCCGGGTGTGACGGATTTAGAACGCGGCGGGATATAGTAGGGATTGGAGAGCTGTGATAGTGATGTATTTATTGCTGTGGTGAGTCAAACTCTGATATGGTGAGGTGTGGCGTATAGGTTTCTGGTTTTGGGCTAGGGGCTTCTGTGGATTGTAAAATTTACGGGGCTGTTTATGCAATTGTACAGTTAGTATTTTGAGATAAAAGATATAGTTTCATTGTGTAAGCACGTATTACAAATCATATATATATTTGATCCAGAATACGTTTGTTGCCAAGTGAATGTTTAAAATAGACGAATGATGATTAAAATTAACCATCAATTAAGAAGGTGACAGACTCTTGAAACAATTGTTTCTTATCGTGGAGATCTAAATTCACTTATCTAAAGGTTGTCATTAAAGATATAATGTATATTGCGCAACGATGATCATAAAAATATACATCATATTCATCTATTTTTCTTTTTAGAAAAATCTCGAGCTACACTTTCAAAAACTTGCTTAAGTTTTTATGTTACATTATTGAATAAAATAAATATCAATAGAAGTAGCTAAACATTCTTGGCATGCGAATAATCTCTGATGATCATGAATCATGTAACACTGAATCATTGAATTTTAATTCGAGGAAATCTGTGTTGATCTCTAATGATAGTAGCCAAAAATAAAAATGAAATTCATGTTATCATATCGAATGTTCTTAAAATCTCGAGTCATAGATAATTATAGTGCCAATTCAGCGAATAATTCTAAATATAGAAAATAGAGTTGTTAATATAGATGAACGTATGCGATACAATCAAGCGATTATAAAAGACAAAATACTATAACTATATACTATATCCCCAGCTAAAAGCAACTATGACAAAATCAGTCAAAAATCTTTTACCTTCAAAATTCTCTTAAAACATAAACATAACATAACACCTTTCCCTAATCCTGACTTCATAAACTTTAATCAATCATATACCTCATCCCATATTTACTCAAGCATCATCAGTCGAAATACGGAATCCTCGCTTCCTCACCAAATTCCATCGTCGCGCCGGCACCATATCACCGCGCCTTTCCACGTACCTCTATGTACATGTCGAAAGCACAGCGCGTGCAAACACCGTTCGATTTCTCGGAGCCCGAGAGATTTTTTCTCTTCGCGATAAGAAGCCCCGCGGCGCATCATACGGATCGCCCTCGATAATCGAATCTCGCGCATCTGTTTGCTCGCCTTGCGTAAGGCCTCTCTAGGGACTGACACGTGTGTATTTGTTCGAGCGTCTTTTTGAGAAGATTTCGTTGAAGCCGTCGTCTGTGTGGGAGAGCTTCCGAGATAGCAGTAGGTCGGGGAGACTGGTGATTCGAGGAGGAAAAATTTTAGACGGTCTGGAGGTGATCGGGAGTAAACGGTAGAATGTGGAGTAGTATAAGGCTGGTTCTGTAAATATAAAGGTTAATATTGATAGTACACAATAGAACAAAAATTAAAAATTTTAAAAAGTTCTTTTAAATTAGGGTAATTTTCATCAAATTAAAAAATGATGCTATTACTATAGAAAAATTTATTTATTTATTTATTTATTTATTAACCAGAAAGAAAAATTACATAATAAATTACAAAAGTAATTACAGAGGTAATTCCTATTGAGGTAAACGCAGTTACCTGTACATAGGCTGGTTATAAAGA
>UXGD01001491.1:0-34339 GCA_900474315.1 Torymus auratus
ATTGCCAAAAAGTTTGGTAAAAATTTTGGATTTTCAAGTCTGCCTCAGGGTTACTTAACAGTTTGGTAATTTTTACTGGTTCTTTTCTGTCCGTGTATGTATATCTGATGTGTGGCGTGATATAATTGCGAGTGTGTGGTATCGAATGTTTCAGCAGTCTTGGCGGGTCATTTATTTTGAATGGTCGGAGTAAGGAAACCTGAAATGATTAATAAGCCAGCGATGTTTCATATATAAGGCGTTTGAGTTAAATTTTTCATGAATTTTAGTCATATATTATAAGTCGAGTGTGATGTTACAGTAAGAAAGTTCTTCCTTACTTATAATGTAGCAGTTTAGCAAAGTTTTGAATATTACAAAATATTATATTATATATCTCATATCTTCGATTGATAATTGTCAATAATATTTCATAAGCAAATTCCAAACAATGATACCGCAATAAGGTATTGGAATTTGTATATTATTTTCGCAATCAAATTTAATGAGCAATTTTTTAAAAGCGGTAAAAGTCACGATCAAAATAATGGCAATGATACAATTTCCCAAAAATAATATTCGGCAAACATATTAACAAAAATACGAAAAATCGGTTATTTTAAAGCACCGACAGTTTCAAATTGCCCGGTAATGCGCTTAATTATGCCGCGCCGACAAGCTCTCGAGCGTTAACGAGCTTTTGTGTGTATAAATACGGCGACTCTCTCCCGGGCTTTTTTACCCCGTCAAAACGTCACTCATCGACACTTTTATGAGCCGTCTATACGACCCAAACGATGCGCGACCGTCGTAAAAAAAAACTTTTTTTTCCAAATATCGCGTCTCATCATTATTCGCATTACCGATAATTATATATATACATCTATACCTCGTGATGAATATCGGATTGAAAAACAAAGTATTAAATACGAAATGGACGCTGCGGCTCTGATTTCATTACGAAAAATGGAACGTTAATGAATCCGGCGATACGACGCGGTTACTGAATGGAGCTTGATTTTATCGAGTCACGCCGAGTGAGAGAGAGAGAGAGCAACGGCTAAATAAATCGGAAACTGTTCAAATTTTCAGACCTTTATATCATTTATGCAGCGAGAAAAAGTTATTCGGAATATCGTTTTATTTAACATCGAGTGTCGTCTGATCTTAATTTGAATTTTGCCATCATTTATTCAGTGTCTTAGTAATTTCGATGTTTCCGCTCCTCGCTCGCGCGCGAAGCGAATATCGGCGGACATTATTTTTTCAGAGCGCGGTAACCCAGTAAATTTGCTCTGAAGTATTCATTCCATTCATTCTTCGATACTATAAAAGCCATCGTCGATATGAGATTCGTGGAAGATTAATGATATTCCTTATGAATTAGAATTATACGAATGCTTGATCGCAACACCATCTAGTTATTTTAGTATTTTTATTAGTTTGACCTAATTTCGATTAATAGAACCTTATCAATGACGATATCCAACATATAATTCGTTATTAAATCCTAGTCGATTTTAATAAGAAAAAGATACTTTATATTATGTCATTTATACTTTTAATTAATTAAAAAAATCTTTTGAAATTCATCTCGATAATGGAATTCTCGATAGGAAATTATTATAGAGGCCATATAGATCGAATAAAAAAAATTTAATAAATTTATATAAGTGTTACTTCAATTATGTATATTATATTATGTTAGAAACTTCATTTTTATCCGAAAAATTTTCTTTTATTCAATTTTACAAAATTTACTCTGAACGTTAGCCAATACACTTTCTAATGAAGCACTTTAGAATTACATAAAACGATTTATAATTACTTTAGTTCTTCTATTTTAACCTATATGAAAATTTCAAGTAATTAAAATGCTTTGCATTTGTCAATTTATTCACAACTATAGCTATTTAGCTTTTCACCAATCAAAATCAAACCAAAAGTATTTAAAAAAGACATTATATCCTACCTATGTTATTCTAAACAAACCTAAGAGTTATCAGCTTAAACAATTCTAAAATTAATTAATAATACACGCAATGAATACGCATCACAACAAAATTATATAACGCTTTTACCTCGTACCTCCCTCACCCGCACAAAACCACTATATTCATAATCATTTTTAAAGCACACTTACATACCCCCAGCCAAAAAACGTTCATCCCCCGTCAGCCCCTCCATCCCCAAAACAACCTCCACTCCAGCCCTACCCACTATATATACAACAATATACACTCTCTCTCCATTGTACAGCACACAGAGCGCCTAATTGCGGCCGAGCGAGCATCGACAATCAGCGCGTCTCCTCTCTCTTTCTCGCAATATCTCCCCCTCCCCCCACCCCCGCGAGCGTATCAAGATGGCGAATTCGGCGGGCAAGAGGTTTGCCGCACATGCCCCATTGGCCGGCAGTTATCCAATGAGCGCGTCGATAGGGGGGATAAAGGTGTCACGCCCACTCGGAGGTCTGCTGCGCGAGCAAGTTGGAAGCTGACGGCGGCTGCACCGCGAGTATAGCCAGCAGTCGGCCGACGACTTGGCCCCGCTACGGTTCGGCGAGAGAGCGCGCGCACGTAATATATGTGTGCGAGTTGACGTGTGTTTCTTCTGTATTATTATGGTATAATATATAGATATAGGAACAAGAGGGTATATAAGTACTTGAAAGGGATTATTTTTTTAAATCCTAGTGTCGACGGGGGTGTGTGATATATGATACAGTGCGGCTTGTTGTTGGCAGTGACCAGTGTGGTATAATATATATATAATAGTTATGGTTTCCGTGCTCTGGACAAGAGTTTAAGTCGCCGAGTACAATAGACACGATGATATTATCAAGCACAGAAATTAATTTCGGGATATAGCACAGAGAGTGTCATAACCATCCCTATATATCAAAGGACTCATTTTACTCCCTTCGAGCCACGATGAAGGAGACGGACACGATGATGGACGAGACGACGGACCTAGACGTCGGCTCGGCGAGCGAGGAGACCGAGACTATCGACCTCAAGATCCGTGCTGCACCACGACCCTTTACCATTGAAAGCCTTATTGGTGGTGGGAGGGGACAGAACAATAACAACAATAACAACAGTGATAACGGGGCGAAGGAGAACGAGAAGGAGATTAGCCGGGACGAGGTGAACCGACAGCGCGAGTTTCTTTATCAGCAGCATTGCCTTGCGACGGCTACCGGAGCGCTACCAGGTATACACTTGTTACTGAGGCTTATACTATTATATAATGGTTAATGTGGATGATAAGCGGTATAGATAAATGGATAAGTTGGTTCCGTGGTATATATAGTGGTATGTTATGCGCAGGTAGAATTGCGAAAGTAGATTCTTGAAATGATACAGCGGGGCAATCAAAGTGACTCATTATTATAGCTGCGGAAAGTCCTTTTAGTCATCCGTATAACAGGATTATATCGTTGAAAAAATAATCGCGAATCTTGTAATATACGTTGAAACGGTTATACGTATGCTTACGATACGTTTCGTTGTGTAGCTTTTTACCGTCGCATTATTAAATTACACTTTAATTAATCGAAAATTTACAACCACAATCGAATAAAAAAATATATATATAGTTTTTCGCGAAAAGATACTTTCCGTTTCGATTGAGTCACAAAACGTACCCAATATACATATATACACCTATAGAAGAATAGGCTCAGTTACTTATAGTTCTAAAGCGGTTTCACAAAGCCTGCGCGAATCGATACAACAATTACACTATAATGCACGTCGCAAACTTACGAAAGCTCGAAGTAAAGCATCGCGTATAATAGTTTACTGAAAGCTCGCGACTTTGTTCGTATATATAACACTGCAACTATATCACATCGAACGCAGCGCGCTAGTTAACACTTATTGCCAGTTTATCCAACATCTATAGCCTGTGCAACCTTTTGAAACAAACGAAACAACCCATCATGATAAAAAAATCTTTCACGCAGGTTTCGCAATGCCGTTGAGCTTGTACAGCGCCTGGTTGCAACCTATGCGGATGTACAACGGTGGTGGTGCAACAGCGGTGGGACCTGGAGGCGCGGCATGTTTGCCCTCGCACTTAGCAGCTGCTTACGCGCCGTCCAGCCAACCCCAGCACCAACAACATCTAGGTCTCAGCCATCTACAGGGCGCCGCGTATCCTGGACACAGAGCCGCCGCTGCAGCGAGGTTACTGTCGTCCGCGGCTGCTGCCGCCGCTGCGAATTTTACCGATGATAGCGAGGACGAGGGGAGTTTGTCCCCGTCGTCGCCGGTTCATGATCTGTCCAAATCGCAGCACGGTGAGTTCTGAGGGTTGGTGGATGTTTTGTAAGGGGTAGGGTATATAGTCGTGAAGCGAGATTGGAGTATAGGAAGGGTTGGTTACATAGTTTGACATAATGTGGTCATGTTTTTGAAATTTCATACGTTGTTTATATAATAGTGAACGAAAGATTTTTGCCATTTTTAGATTAATATGTTCAAAAAACACTGTATCATGCTTCAGTTCTCATCCTCGTATAGTTTCTCGTGATAGTGACCAGGTATAGTTTCAAAAATTATACTTCCTAAAAACTCGTGCACAACCGATACGTGAATACACAGCCCAAACGTATACCCCCCAAGCACACCAAACCTCGTGATGTATTTCGTCTACGCGCATTCGAAAGCTGTAACTCTCGCGGGTTCAGCCACCTCGTAAAACTCACCGCCGCCTGCCGTCGTCGCGCGTCGCTTCCGAAATCGCGTGACTCATTCCCTCCTCTCTCTCTCTTTATACACCGAAGCAACTCTCCACCGGGGGCATCATTCGAATTCCGCACCTCGCCGAGGAAACTTCGATGATCGTTTGCGCGCGCGCTTTGTATTACTCCGTAAGTGAGAGAGAGAGAAAAAAGGCAAGACTACACGGCGCATAAATTACCGGGCCATTAATGAAGTGACGCATCGGGAGAGGCGCGAGAGTGAAATCACCTTTTGTATAAGCGGCCGCGACACACGCTCGTGTTTCCTTTTGGAGACGAGAGAGTGAGGTTTCGTGTAATGGCTAATTGTGGCTAAAGGCGAATGAATGGGAGAGTGAGTGATTGGAAATTCGGCCGCGAATGATTGGGTGAGATGGTACGGTGTATACGGTGATTCAATGAAATTGAGTTTATTGATTGAGAAAGAAGTATAGGATTAGCATACAGTGACTTTTTTTCGTATATTTATATCGGATTTTTTTGAAAATGGGGGTCATAAATATCGACTTGCTTTCAAAAGTTAGTAGTTGACAGTACATATGTGTTGTAATTATAGCCGCTTATTATTATTTTTTTTTTAATACTCCATTGTAAAAATAGCGGTATATAGACAGTTTATTAATAAAATACCGCAGTTCCGTAAATACAGGGAAAAAAGGTCACTTTTCTAGAATCCGACGCGTCTATACTTCCATTTCCTTACACCCATCATCATCATCATCATCCCAAATATATACACAGCCAATTAAAAACGACGCAAGGCCATATATTACATCTAATTCGCTCACATACACATTCCATTCCCTATATCTCCTCCTCCACTAATATAACACGAGACACGTGTAGGAGGTCAAATAGTTATCGCCTGCCTCTGCGCCCAAATGCAATTCGATTCCAATAATTATGCAACGATCCAATATATACCGAAGGCGCATAGGAAATAGATATTATTATTATAGTAGTATGTCTATGTGTATAATAAACGATTAGCATCGTCACCTCGTGTCGCGAGTTTTGACTTAGCATACAAAAGATATTCTAACTACCAGTCTTTCACCATTACGCGCGATTATATATTAGAATGTCGTAAATTAGCCGTTATATACCGTCCGGAAATTATATTCACACAGCGCGTTTACGCAAGCTGGAATCACAGTAGTATGGAATTTTGAATATTTAGTTATGTGTTGGTGCGGTAACAATCGATATATATGTTGTAGTAGTATATTGCGCGGACAATGGGATAATTGTTCGAGCCTTCTCGATGATTTATGCCAATAATAATATTTCAGCTAATCAATCTAAATTGACACGCGCGCGTGCAGGTGATGTGTCATCGTTCCGCGCGTGTGTCTTATACTGTACTATTATATACCTGATTTGCATTCTTAAAACCAGGCTATAATCGTTTACACGCATTAATTTGACTTCACCTTAATAAATGGCCCAACCAGCTTCATCACACACGAATATTCTCTCACTACTTTTCGCAATCTTCAAATCCATTAACAGACAATTGTGCCATCCCTAATGTACAATCCCGGACAAAAACAGCACTACAATAGACTCACGACAAAAAAAAAGAAGTCGAAAGCCCCCAATTAATCACGCATAAATTTCCAGGCCGCTCCCCGATCTATTCGATGCGTCCGTCATCTACTTATCCTCTCTCGCCCAAAAATCCGACGCACGTGACGCGAATCGGCAAAACTCGCTCGTCATCGCTTTTGGCATCATGATCATCATCCTCATCTCTCTAGCTCACGACCCTGCTGCTAGTCCTTGCTAAATCATATACACAGGCACCAAATCGCTTTCGCAACCGATCGACATTAGCAATCGTTAGGCGGGTGCGCGTGTAGGTGTTGATTAACAAAGGAAAAAAGAGCGGGTATAATTAGCGTATGAATAGAGTAGCGAGTATACTTGGTGGACGAAGTATCGATTGAGCTATTCGGATCGATCGGTTATAAATTATGCAGGGGGGATATAGCGCTCTCTCGTTTGTAAAGTTAAAGTGGTTTTGATGGATTCGGTGAGTTATAGGTGAATTGAAATTTAATAAACGAAAGATTGGGGCGATTGATCGCGTGGTCATGTGGTACAAAGTTACGCTAAAAGCTTGTATGTTGAGGATCGTGTAATGTATGTACAATGTTTATTAATTGTTTGGGCATCGTTGATTAAATTCTATATGGAATTATATACCCTTTTAGAATGACATTATATTGTTTAGATAATAAATGTTATTATTTGAATAAATGGTTCTTTTCTTTAATTAAAATTCTTTTCATCATGTAATAAGCAACACACCATACAGATATTTTAAACTTTTATTTAACAAAATAATTTTCACTCACACGGCCATATATTTAAAAAATTAGACAGCAAGCCAGCAATTTTTACACTTGAACAACAATTTCAGAGCTACCATTATAAACAAACAACGACTTCTCCGTAATCTGTGTATACCCAACACCTAAAAAAAAAAAAAAATCAAACGCAATTTCTTAATACCAATCGTCAATTGCCGTTAAAAAGCGCTGACTTAAACGGCTCTCCTCAGCCGTCGCTCGGCTGTGTATTTTAATTGCTCATTGTCGCGCGGTCCCTATTCCGGCTAATCGGGCGGCGTGCCACGAATCCCCGATCGGCTCGTCGCTGCAGGCATTAGATGCGCAATAAAAATAATTGCGATCGATCGTATATAACAGCGATCGACCGAGAGAGGGAGAGAGATTTAATGCGATCGTTTAGGACCAGCATAGGTGGTACGGCTGAAGGTTGTGCTTGTAGCGAGTTTTATTTATCGGCAGTGCGGCGATTAGAGCTGATTGGTCATTGGCAGGTTGTTGGAAATTAGAGAAGGGGATGAATAATTAAGAAGTGGGTTACAGGTATGTGTAAGCTTTTTAGAAAGGTGTAATAATAATTTATGGGCGGTTCGCTACACGGTACTAAAATAGATTTCCAATTGATATTCATTCGCAATTAACCTGCGTCTAATTGCACCGAGATAAATTAATAAACACCTTCCTTCGTTCAACTTCGCATATGAATCACATATATAAGAGCAATTAGCCGCGCGCAACACATTTTATTTGCGCACCCGCGATGTATAACGTCAGATTAACATTAATATATATCATTGCAGGCTCTCTCGGTGACGCGCGTCACGCGCGGAAACGAGATATGTATTTTTAAATGACCCAAAGTCTAGTCCGCGCTTTTAATTTACCCGGCGAAGTAATTTGTATGCAAATTATCGAATACGCTTGCGCTGCACTGCTGCACATATATATATAAGCGCTAAATATGGACTGCGCGCGATTGGTGTGCGACAGTTTTAAACGCAGCCGGGATGTATATATCTATAAAAAAAAAGAGTCGAGAGAACGATCATTTTATAAATAAACGATGACAGCGCGAGGTAGTGAAAATTTTGATTAGCCGAAATTTCGGCACATGGAGATTCATTAATCGTATGCGGCGTTTCAGTTATACGCGGTATATAGATAATTGTGACGTTTAGCGAATGATGTCGACGAATTTTGCGGTCATCGGGGTTCTGGTTAGCCCGCGTTAGCGCGTGATTTGTCGGAGATGTAGATACAATTGAAATAGAAGTGTGACTTTTTATTTTTGCAATCTATAGAGGGTATATTCAGTGTAATGAGATGCACGGAATGTAATTATCTGCTACAGAGTCGGTCGAGAAAAAGAAACATTTTCATCAAAAATTCGTAACATCTTGTTTGGAAACCACAAACATACTCTAAAATAAAAAGAAAAGATCTATTATCAATAAAATTTCGCATCATTCCTAAACTGTACCAACCCAGATAAATTTTCCTCGAATCCCTTTCGAGCACTTTTCTCAAGCATGCACATCCCCAACATAACTGCCATATACGCGTCGCCGAAACTCGCCGATCACGTAGATACTGTTGCTGCGGTGGTGGTGGTAACCGCGGCGCGCCTATTGATGCGCGGCCTGCTATGTATGCGCGACGGGCACATGCCGCTTCTGGGAATCTATATCGCCTTATGACATACCTGTCGTCGCGGGAGGGGACCGACCGAGGCGCCTGATTTTCGGCACGTTTGCGCGGCTGGGTTTTTGACGGGCGGAGGAAACGATTAATTTACTTTTTATAATTCCTATATATAGGTAGAAGGATATTTCGAGTGAACGAAGGTACAGTAGTTGCAGATCAAATGATTGATTAATGCAATCGCATTGTGGGGATTTGAAATTGTAACGTTGGAGTGCAACGAATTTTATAGTATGTAGATAAGACCTCCGTTTTTGAATAACTTTAATTGATTGTTGAACAATTATTTCAAGGATGCTACCTTCAGACCCATTGTAATCCATCTACAAAATCCAAATTTGTGGATATACGCGGATCCCCTCACAACAAAGAACATATATTCGACTATGCCTATCTATATACTCGGCACGCTAACGAGCCGGCCTGTAAAATTCATTCGAACGCCGCGAGAGCTCTATATACCTACGTCCCGCGAGCGGATAAACCCGCTTTAACGATCCCCCTGCGCGCGGTGGATAATTACTTCCTGTATAAGAACTCTCGCGAGCTCGATACCGCGAGCGAAGATGCATAATGCAGGCTTATGATAGCTCGCGAGAGAGCGAGATGTACTCGCGAATACAGGCCATCGATTCGTCATCCATATGATGGGAGAAAAGGTTGTTGTACTGGGGATGATGATTGCGGGGTTGGAGTTCGGTGTATAAATAGATATTGTGGAGTTGTTTTTTTTTCCTGAGATTATGTGATGTACACACGGAGAGAAATGTTCTAGTAAATTTTACAAGGTACTATTGTAGTTCTGTCACAGACTGCCCATATTGGTATTTTTACAAGAATTTTTTATAAAATTTCGTATAGGTTATTTAAATAAATCATAAGTTCTTTAGTCAAATTCATAGGTTCCTTGGAAAAATTCAATGGTACCTTGTAAAATTTATTACGCGGAAAAAATAAAAACAGGAAAATTAAATGAATTTGTGCAGTAATAATTTAATTTTTACAAAAATGGAAATTCTACTCTTCAAAAATGTAGATTCTACTTTAAAAAAAAAAACACAAATTCTACTTTTTAAGAAAGGAAAAGAAGCGAGATTCTACTTAAATAAAAGTAAATTCTACTATTTAAGAATGGAAAAGAATGAAGATTCTACTTTTCAAAATTGGAAATTCTACTGATATTTTAGAAAGAACTATAGTCAAATTAACTGTAAAAAAAGTAGAATTTGCTGATTGTTTTTTTCCGCGTAGAGAATTTCTCTCGTGTACTAGGAGGGTTTAAATTGGATATTGTTTCGAATGAATAATTAAATTTAAATGAATATTGCTAGAATATTTCACAGAATTCACGCGATTTATTGTCACTGGAAAATTTATCGATATGTCGTGTATAGTCGACTTTGAATAAGGTTAAAAAGCCATTATCATTGACGCAGTATTATACGTATTATTAATTAAGTAAATATATATATAAAGCACGGTGATTGACAAGTTCACGTCTATATAGAGTTCGTTAACATCAGAGAGAAGTATCAGCATGACAGGATCTTACGAATCGCACGTTTCCTGAAACCCCGCATGAATAAAAAGTGTCGCTACAGCTCTGACAACCAATCAATATCAATATCCCGGCCCGAGAAAAGGCAATATTTATAAATTCAGAAACTAATTAGCGTTTCTAGTTGAAAGTCGATCTTCGAGCGCTGCTGCTCCTGCCAATAGAATCAACGAGTCATTCATATTCATCACGGTTATTATTGAATTTCCTCGCGAAACACGCCGAACTCTCCGCGACAAAATATAATAATACTCGGATATATCTGTGGGATCTAATACATTTTAAATAAATGCGAATTAAGATTTGATCGAGTTATAATCGCAATGTCTTTCGTAATTGTTGTGTAGCTTATGTTTGCATCGTTTATTCACGAAACAAAATAAATGAATAAGACATGGATATTGACGATGAAACTTTAGAAATCCACAAATCAAAAAAATATTATCATAGCTATATATCATTAACGACTTGAAATATGTCGCTCCAACTCGAATGAACATTATATATTCACACAATAATCAGTATAGACGAGTCTATATACCGCGCTAACTGCACACTTTCTATACCCGCGCGACAAGACGAAAATTCACGTCCTTTGTTCACTGTCTTAAACTCACCTATAAATTACCCCTATATTAATAAACGCGCGGCGGCTCTAAAGAAAGCCGCCGCGGCCAAAGCACAAAGACAAAGAGCAAACACACTGCACGCACGCCCTGGAAATATCGACATATGTGTCGAGCGCGCTTGGGCGCGCAAATTATACGCGATTGACCTTATTTTCGCACTCGCGGGATTATTTCGCTGTTCTCTACTCGATTAAACTTATCAACCCGCCATGCAGGCTGCAACTCTCTCTTGGCGCGCTATAGGCGCAATTAAGTGCCGCCGGCTTGGCTATACGTTAAGTGCAACTTTTTATCGCAGTTAAAACCCACCTGTGTCTTGAAAAATGCATGGGAGTGTAGATGAAGGGGAGGAGGAGAAATAGCCGTATACGCGTGTGTGTTTCTTATGTACTGTGGCGGGGGGGCTGCCACACTTTGTAACAAAGGAAATTTATCGCGACGCGCTTAAATGTGTGATGAGTTGTCTCTTTCTCTTTGAAATCTGCAGAACCGAGAGTAGAGTTGAGCTGTGCGTTCTATTCTTAAAGCGTTGACGGCGACAGTGTATATGTATACGTGGTGTGTGCATTCTTATGGACGATTTGTCAGGGGATATGGTTGGTACGCGCGGTTCTTTTTTTTCTTTCTTATATATTTAGAGACGCGCGAGGTAAATGGGGGTTCGGTGTACGATTTAATTGTACATTGTATATAAGTGGATGAAAAGGTAGAAAATACCTGATAGATTTTTAATAATATTCCGCGCGGTTCGTGGAGATGAAGGTATATTTAGATAAAGAAACATTGTCAGTTATAGTGTAAAAGGACGTTAATTATAGTATCTTTGTACTGAAACTTCAAGTAGGTATGACTTTATAGCTGATTAAAAACAATATTATTTCGTAATTTTATGATTTTTCGAATAAAACATGAGTGGTTTTCTTTTATTGAGAATAATATAAGCTTCTCGGTATTGCTGGTATTGCCCAATTGTCAACAATGATTTTAAATTACATATTTGAAAAACCTTCTCATAATAGTTTTACATTCATTAAATAAATCATTATTGACAAAAATTTCATGACTATATTTAATTATTGTGATTGACATCCCACGCTCTTAACCCTTTGAGGAGTATCGGGTCACCGATGACCAACATAAATCCTAACGGTTTTTTATGATTTCTATATAGAATACAAAGTAACAAATAAATAACAAAAAAATTTAATTTTGTATAAAAAATTCGCGCCTTTTTACACATCTTATGCCGTTTCTGGCAGTGATACTATATCACACTTTGGTAGTTATTATTATAATACATATAATTACTCTAGAATCCCTCTCCGCGTATATGAGGAATTTACAAAATTTTCTACATTTAAAAGGTTCAAAAACAAGAAAAAAAAGATTGGAGGCACACCTATGCAAAAAATTTGTTGTCTATAAAATATACTAGAAAACTTTCCAACAGTCGAAAATGGTATTGTGACACAATTTAAAAAAATACTGATAAATGGAAAAAAAAATAGTCACTGATGATTAACCAATAGCAAGCTATTAAAGGTGACAACAAATATTTCACAAAAAAGCGATTAAAGTAGAAGGAAAGGAGCTTCAATTTGAGAGTGGAATCGGAAAAATCAATCGATTCTGTGCAAAGTTACATGCATTTGGAAATCGAGAAAAATGACCAAAACAAGATAAAAATGTAAAAAATTACGTGATTCGGGAACAATCGCTCATTTTTTATAATTTTCCGCGATTTTCAAAAACAAAAATTTCTTACAGTTGTGTGCCTCCAGTTTCTTTCTTTTTTTTTTGAACCCTCTACCTGTAGAAATTTTTGAGAATTCCTCATATAAGTAGTACAGCAAACCCAAATGCTTACACACAACAAACCCCTTATGCGCGACTTCCACTCTCCAAGCCGACCTCCCCAATTAGCCTCTTCAAAGAAAGCGAAGCGAAAAATGCGCGACTGAATAAATAACGACCTTATCACTCCGTCCATAACACATCCCGCACAGCCAATTTCCACGATTTTTCCCGCCTTTGTCCACACCTCGCAATTTCACTCCCCCTATATTCTCATCCATCATTAACAACTCATACGCGCGCGACACACACACACACACCACTTGGTAAACTTTTTTCCTTTTGCTTTTCGCTCAAACGAAATCAAGGCTCTCTCGCATAAACGCACAAAGACATGAGCGCGCGCGCGCGACGGCGATGACGTGGTCAATGCACGGTACAATGACCAATCTACCGATCGATCCTCCCTCCGCGAGTACGTATGTATGTGTATATATATAAAGCGAGTGTGTAAAGACTCTCTCTTTCCCCCGGAAGCTCGAGCGAGATAGCGCGATGAAACGAGAGAGAGAGAGACTGTCTCGGAATCGAAATTTTTTGAATAAATGAAGCCCCCGGTTATGCGGTTAACTTACTGCTCTGATGCGCGGGGCGGCGATAATAATTGCGGGGCTCGTTTTTCGCGGCGAGCAGTTGCGCGGGAACAACAACAACAATAACGCGCGTGGGGGAACCCGAAGTTCTTTGTCTCGAGCGTCGACTGAGGAGGTAGTTATATTTCACCCGTTTAGTTTGACTGGTCAATTTCGGGGGGAGGTGGGAGAAAGCACCGAGGAGGGTATAAGTGAGCGGAGTTACGGCTTCTTCTTTCAACGATTGGCGGCGCGTGTAAACGAAAATGTAGAGGTATATTTGTGGTATAATGACTGATTCTCGCAGTGTTGTTTATGTATAATACTTTTATTTATATTGACGACGAAGTGGAGCATTCGTATATATAACGGTTCACTTTGTGTCTCTTCTAAATGATTTACGCGATTCTATATAGGAATGATAAAAGATATAACAGAACTGTGCGGGTATGACAATTAAAACAGTGCCGTGGTGGACGTTTAATACTTAACGCAGCCGCGGAAATTACCATTCGCACTTTACCTCGCAACAACTTCATAATTAACAGCTATATAAAGGAATAGGAATATAATAGCTTCCGCGAAGCCGGGAACTGTCAAGACGGCGTGTTCATCCAGTATTAATATTCCTTCCGTCCTCGGCAACACTATACTACTACCCCTTTTCTTTCTTTATCTTATAGTTGAGAGATGAAAAATTAAAAAATTTCATATTTATATATGCGCGCGTTATGCGAAATAGCCTTACTATGCGGTGCGGTTGCATTAATTATGAGGCTTTATATACTATATCAACCCTTATTTCAATTGCGCATAACTAATGTGCTGGAGATCGTTTTTTAATGTATAGAACGACGATCTTGTTATTTAATGTGTGTACACTTTAAATCCATTGTGTGTATCTGTATTATTAGTCGGAGTAAAGTTTCTTGCTGAATTTTAATCTGTCGGTTAATTTAAGATATTGCAATATTAAGTATCATTAGGGAATGAAAATGTGTATGATATATACTTCTGACTGTAAAGTAATGGATTTATTTGTAATAATTATATGTAAAATACTGAATCCTATCTGGTGTTATTTAAGATTTGATCATATTTACTCTATGTCCAGAAACATCATCACCTAACCCACATAAAATATTCAAATCTTCAACACGGAATCAAGCAAACCTTATTTATTCTCTACCATAAACTCCTATCACATCATCAAACAAACATCTCCATGCGCCAACTTAGTACGCACAACCACGCGCCTCTCCCAAATTCCTCCCCAAAACGTCAAAAAAGCGACTTCCTCTCTCCCTCAGGCGCCACTTTCTTCTTAAAATTCAAGCCACACGCATAAGTCTCAACCTCGTGTCCCTTTTATTTTTGTCGGTGCATGCAGGCTCGGAGAGTGGCCGAGCGTCGGCGGACAACAGCGAGGACGAGGGCGCGTCAGCGAGTGGCGCCGGTGGCGGTGGTGATGGCAAGGGTCAGGGTGGATCCTCGTCGTCTGGTGGCAGCGGAGCCGGGAGCAAGGCTAGGAGGAGGAGGACTGCGTTTACGTCCGAGCAGCTGCTGGAACTAGAGAGGGAGTTTCACGCGAAGAAGTATCTCAGTCTCACGGAGAGGTCGCATATCGCGCATGCGCTCAAGCTGTCCGAAGTCCAGGTTGGTTGATGTTTCGTTTGGTATGTGTGTGCAGTGTGATGTGGCTTTTTATTTGTCAGGAACACTCAAACTATAGTGTACACCAGGATTAGCGTAATGTTTAGTTAACGTCAATATACTAAAAAAGTAGCTATAGCTATCATCTCTATATCAAACTTTCATGTTTCTCAGCAAGAGCTAGACTAATTTTTTTTTTTCGTATTTATCTAAGATTACAATTATTACAGTATAATATAGTTGACCTTGAGCAATATACTGAATTAACTGCAAATATTTAAACTTATAAATTCAAAATACCGAGATAATTTTTATTTCGTCCTATTGTTAAAATGTTTAATTATTCATGAGACATACGTTTTTACGTTATAACTTTCAAAATGCATTGATCCACCAAGTAATTTCGAAAAAAAATTCCAAAATTCCAACTTTTTCTTGAATAAGTTATTTAATTTTTTTATATATTAAAAATACATTTAGTAATTTTTTTATAAAAATTGTGCGATGCTAATAAAAATGATTGATATAGGTATTAATTCCTGACTATAAATTATCAGAATATTTCTTGCTTTTAATGGATCGACAACAGTTTGCTAACTTCGATAAAGTTCTAGCTTGCTTAGGCATTAAGAAAGCGAAAATAAAACTTACTTTACAATGCAGCCTTACTATTTTAACATCAAGACGTTATTCACAACTTTTCTACATTTCCTCAATTATTGGTCGATTTTTCTTTTTTCCTTGTAGTTTTATCCATGCGATATTATATATAAACGATCCAAAAATATAAAATAATGTCGTCCACTCGACATTCATACTTTACTGTTCAATATTACAGAATAATTGTAAGTACTCTTTTATAAAGAATATTCTATGAATCCAAATGGGTTGGAATAAATAAACTCACATTTCTTATGTTATTCAGAATTATTACATTTATTCAAAGCTATTCAACATGAATATATTAAAATAAATTATTTAGCTCCATGATATTGTCCACGGAATCGCAGTATACACAGTAGCGTTAATTAAGTTCTTATATCACAACTCTATATACATCGAGCTTTGTTACATTGATCATAAAGTAGTTTTATATTATAACTTCGATAATAGATCTTATTGTGAGCCGAGGATACAAGCTATGTTCTTAACGAAGAAAAGGTCCTCCTGAAATACGCGCGAAACATACTCCATGAATATTTCTCTTCTATAAAACGAATAATGAATAATTGAGAGAATAAAAAATACGTACAGCACACTTAATGAGCTTGTTGTTGAACCAGTGCCTCCTGCAATCCTTGAGAGCAGTTATGATACAGTCCTCGCTGGCGTGCTTGAAGAATTTCTTCAGCGTTTTCCTGACTTTTTTGACCTGTGAAACCTGAAATTTCAGATACAAAGTTTTTATGCGACCATACTCATTATAATATAATATTAATAGAATAAATTATATTAATATAAAATCTGTAAAATATGATTATATCATATAGGAAAATGTAGCTCTGCACGCGCAAAATTTCCTGCTAACCGAATTACCTTCAGTTATACCTTATAAAATCATGGAACGTGAAGCAACGTCCATAAAGACATTCAAATTTCTTTATTGCTTTATTATCAATTCGCTCACTTTAATACTATATTCGAAACATATAGTAATAATAATAACTTTTTGCTTAACTCCATCTCTATTGAAAGCAGTTAACAAAATTGATCCGTTGTCAATCAAATAATAATGAAAGAGTAAGTAACATTATTCTACTTACAATGTTTCTACTTCCATTATTATTCTACTTACATCGTCAACCTCTTCCGCGCTGATATTAGCGACGGCGACGACAAAGAAAACGAAGCAGAAGGAACAAAGTAACGCGAGAACATTTTTGTAACACTTTTTTTGCTAGTTATTCGTTAGAACTAAGCGTCACTGTGAAGTTTCACAGATCGTGGTTAGCGTTTAAGTATATTACGAATGTTTTAAAGTGTTTATCTCTTCTGGAACTTTATACAAGAGTATAGCGTATGTATAACGAACATTTGTATAAATATATAGTTGTTACAGTGGATAACGTTCTGTACTAAAACGCTTATCAGTAAATGATTAGGTTTTGACCATGATTTGATGTACTATTTACTTTTTTTACTTTATCAATGTAATAAACGTATTATAATTTATATAATTTACTTATGAAAACCGATTTGTTTGATGTATGATTTCCAAATTTTTTTTCGATGACTTATAGTTATTGTAACACGTGGAAGATAAACTGGAATAATAACTGTTTTGAACTAACAAGGAGACGATCGCGGGTGTGGGTCCTGGATTTGACTAAAATGGCAGGAGGGACTTATTTTTGACAAATACTGTCTCAGTAGACATGTGTCCCGTAGTTTTTATGAATGGGCCTTTTTTCCGAGACTTGAGCTACTTTATGTCTAAAATGAACAATTTACTATAAAAATGGGGTGTCTTTCTTTAGTTATAGCTTTTTGAATATTCTAGTCATATAAATGGGCTAAAAAGTTTATAAAAGAAGGCAAAACAGCTTTAATTTAAGCTGTATTTCATTAAAGAATGTCGATTTTTTTTAAAGTTATAATCTATTAAAAATTATTTAATTCGAATTACCCCAAGTTACCTTACTTTATAAAATTCTTTTAACTAGATACTTATCTTTTACGAATAATCTAAAAAGTGTACAATCGTTTCAATGACTTGAACGAAGTATATGACTTTCCAACAATAACGATAGATATTCCAAGATCTTGTTATAGTCTTTTCCCTATTTTTTATTCTTATATAATTTTATAACTTCACCGCAATCTGCAAGCCGAAAAGCTTTTTTACGGGATACCTCCATCGTTTTCACGTGGAAATGTATAGCCCTAAATTTCCATCTTCAAGGCTCTCTACTCTCCAAAGTTGTACTTTAGAGAGTATGATCCTATAAAACCCCACTGTCCCAGCATTAGGCACACAGTTTCTTAAAAATACTCAAGTCATCTTCCCTCAACTGCCGAAAAACGCCATTATAAGTTATCCTCTGACGTTGATGTCGCCGAGCTGTCACCCACCTGAATTCTAACTAGTAAAGCCACGCCAAAATCTGCTTTTAATCAATTCTATAAAAATGAATTACTTACTATTGAGATGAATTTAAACCAAAATATTTAATATTACAGAAAGTTCAATTTAATTTACAGTAATATCATTAAAAGGGCATTACACACATCAAAATGGGTTTGAGAATAAATAGAAAACCAATATTTATGCAATTCAGGACAGTTAAAACATTTATTCAAAGCAATTAAACATAAATATATATTTGAATCAATTATTCAGATCTATTGCACGGGCTGCAGAATTTTACTGTACAATAAAATAACCTCAATTCAGTTCTTATGTATCAACTGTATGTACATCGAGTTCCATCGCTTCGAGCATGAGGTATATAGTTACATTATACGTAATACGTTCGATAATAGATCAGCTTCTATCTTATCGGCTGACCACGCAAGCTGCGTTCTCGATGCTGAGGAAGTCCTTCTGAAATACGCGTAACACATACTTAGTAAATATTTTTCATTTATAGAACTATATATTTCATAATTGAAAAAATTAATTATACATACAGCGCACTTGACTACTTTGGAAGGGTTGTACCAGTGCTTCTTGCACTTCTTGACGGCGGCTTTGAGACACTTCTCGGTGGCGTTCTTGAAGAACTTCTTTAAGATCTTCGCGACTTTCTTGCCCTACGAATAATGAGGTTTCAGATGCAAAGTTTTTCAAGTATATAATTTTATCCTAATTAGTAATATTTAGTCCAAGTAAAAATGTATGCTAATCTCTAAATATTACGTGAATCACTTATATTTATATTGTAGCTTGCGCTATATAAATCGTGTAACATGAAAGTTAAATGTAATTAGGCTGTCATTTAAACAATGCAAAACTATTATATAATATGTATAAAGCTTATATTAAAATATTTTATGAATCTTGAGCTATTCGTGACAGTAATTTTACAATTTGCCAAAGTAGATTAAGCTACTTATATAATTTGAAAATTATGCATACATATTTACTAATATTAATATAAGGTACAAAACTCTGGAATTTCATTTCTAAAGTTTATTACTATCAAAAGCAATAAATAAAAGTGACTACCTATGAATAATAATTATAAAATGGGTAAAATTATTCAACTTACAATGCTTGCCCTCTCGAGCGACTCATCATCTTCATCATCCTCATCCTCATCTTCAACGTTCTCAACGTCTTCAACCTCTTCGATCTGCTTCACCTGTTTCACGACATCCTCCACTTTCTCTTCTGCGCTGACACTAGCGACCGCGGCGACAAACAGAACAAGGCAGAAAGCCAAGAAGTAACGGGAGAACATTTTTGCACTTTTAATTAGTTATACGTTTGCGAACTAAAAGCTGACTGTGATACCTCATCGATCACGGTTAGCTTTTATATACAAATCGAGTGTTATTGTTAATTTAAATCTCGATCGAGTTGATTGTGCCAGTCTTATCGGGTAAGGTGCATTGATTATATAACTATATATATACCCGCATTGAGCTCCGTGATAATGTACTTTACCGCGAAGTGCAGACTTCGGGGATTTACAAGTGATGTTTGCCACTCCCAGAGCTCTTCATGCATATGGTGCGCATAAAGGACATTTGAGTAAATATAGTTATAATGGCGAATGAGGTAAACTTTAGAATTTCATTGAAAATTACAATAACATGCATTATATTCACGAATACGCTTATCAATTAGCGAATGATTATTCAATTTCGTTCTTTATTAATTAAGTAGGCGTTTGATAAGTGGTTTGAGGAAACAATTATTTGTTAGGTTGGTGATTCCCTAATATTTTTCCTGTTTTCATTATTATACAATACGTATAATACAATTACAGAAACGTAATGGTAATAATATAAATTTATGTTTAAAATATATAAATTTATTAATTTGTATATATTTGTTAATTAATTGGATCCTTAATATTTCTACTAATCGTTTATTTTATTTATTTAATAAATGATTTTTATGAATGGAATTCCTGATCTATGTTGCAAATATTATTGATTTATGTAGTTAATAATTAAGAATAAGAATATGTCAATTATTTATAACAATTCACATTAATGGTCGGTGGGAACGATTATAAATCTCTCTACTGTATTTTTCCACTGTTTCTTAATTCAATTTTTAATTTTTATTACAGTGAACTTAATCGCGTTATATTGGGAATACCATAAATAATAATTAATACAGGTTTTGAATTATTACTAAAAATAAAAGAAAGATTTAAAAATCGTCAATAGAAATATCTCACCTGCGCCTCAACTACTGTCTCTCTATACTCTCTATACTTTCACTTTTTGTAATCTTTTACAAATAAAGCTTATATCTATCTATCGTTCTCAAACCAAATTCATTCCGCATCACACCAATAAACCACTAAACCCCACAACCCTTGACTTTTCTGCCCACAGGTGAAAATCTGGTTCCAGAACCGGCGAGCAAAATGGAAGCGGGTGAAGGCCGGCCTAACCAGCGGTGGCGCGGGTCATCCGAACCGTCACGGCGCCACCGGCAGTCAGCAATCGAACGGCGGTGGTCCTCGCATCGTCGTCCCCATCCCGGTGCACGTAAGTCGTCTAGCTGTGCGTTCGCACCACCATCATCTGGAGAAATGTCCCCAGCCGACAGCGCCCAACGGTAGCGGCGCTACGGGATTAAACCTCACGGCGAGGATACCCAGCTCACCGCTGCCAAGCGGGCCTGGACTAACCCTGGGCAGCGGCGGGGGATTGAGGGCGTTCAGCGCGCCCCAGCCGTCCAGCGCTGGATCAGCGAGGTAGCCGGAATGATGATAAGGGATACGATTCGAGTGTCCGCGATATAGATATTGAAGGTGATAAGTGTTCAGTATTTTGGAAGTGCCAAAATTGGTCGATTATTATATAAAATTGCGTAAATTATAAGATAACTTTTCGGGTTATTGTAAAATCATATACGTTATATTTAATTGCTGTATCGTATACACCCGGTCTTTCTCAACACTTTCACTCGGACGAACTGTGTACATATGTACAAATTATAATTATAACATATATATATTATTTATATTTTCTAGTTTTTTTTCTTGTCTTTCGTGTCCTGCCAAACCTATCTGCGAGTCTATATAATACCATTTTGCGAATAATATATCTATCGATTCACGAGAATCGAACGTATATACAAAGCAAGGCAATCGATGTACAAGTTTTACATATTAATACTCATATACTCTCGGGAGGATCTTTAATCGTCCCGAGAACGTTAAAATTATCGTTCAGTCGTGATGTATATAGCGCGTGTATAATGTAAATATAGCACACGGATCAATGTACTACATGTATGGGTATCGGTTATTGCGGATGAAAACGATAGTGTGTCTGTCTTCTAAGATTATATCTCAACGCGGGCTTTTCGTAATATGAATTATAAAGTAACGGCGAATGGCAGTTCCGATAAACGATCGACTCTCACCGATATATATGTGTACCTTTATAACCATGCCTCTATCAAACTTAATATATAAAATTATTCAAATCATATACCGCGATCTTTTTCATCCGCATTTTCAAGATCACACTACACGTCAGCGTCTCTTCACCCCACAGCAGACAATTAAAATCCACTACCCCAGCTCTGATCAATTTCACACCGCAATCGTCCCGGTATATATATACGCAAACCGCTTTCAACTCCATCCCTCGCGCTCGCCACCCTCGTCCTGCCGCAATTAACCGACAAACCTCTTGAATTTCACGCCACTCTCTCTCTGGTTTCGTTCAATTCTCCAGCGCAATCGCACGAGATATTATATCCCGAATGAATTAATGGACGAATCTTGTACACCTATCCCGCTGAGATTTCGGCCGGGGGATATATATATGAAGCACAAAGGGTGAATTATGAATACATATTCGTGCGGCGGCCGCACCCACGGCTGCGTGTGTGGGTGGGAGTGTACGTGCAGCGTGTATATATAGAGGCGGCGTTGGTTTGGCAAACCGCGCAGTATAGTGCTGGGATCGATTTGTATAAGTGCGTGCGATGCGGCGAGAGAGGCGGTGTCTTTTGCTGCGCGGTTTGGTGTATCAGCGAAATTCATGCAGGGGGCGACATTTTTACCGGGTCATGTATTCGATTATTATTTTCTATAATTATATTGTAGTTATACTGAAATTATTTATTTTAATTTAATTTTAATTCGCGTATATTCAAAGAAGAAGAACAACATTGGTTTCTTTATTTATGATGATATACATTGTCATCAAATTTAACTTATTTTCATACCATTTCCGAGAGTTGTACATATACTTAAATATATGCTATCCAATTCAATTATATAAAAATTTAATTTTGCGATCACATGTGCACTGAAAAATTCATTATTTCCAGCAACAGCTCCTCTGCAGTTACACAATCAACGAAAATTCAACTAATCGAGAGAGAGAGCGATTTCGTATACACGCGCCTCTGAATAATACATCGCTTGTCCATTGAATTTTCGATATTCCTCGTAAATATACCATTAAACGTACACACGCGGACGACTCAATTATTCACGATCGCGATATATATAATATAAAAATACCGCGAGAGGCGCACGCGCGTGCACCGAATTATGCCGCATATTATATGTATGTACGCACTGTAAATAAGTAAACCGCGAACTAAAGTTATTAGGTATACGCGAGTAGTATACATATATAGATGTACACTGACACAGCAGTCCTTCTATCTCTCTCTAGCGTCTAAACTGTAAATACAACATAACGAATTGTAAATAATTATGTGCATGTGTTGTGTGCGTCTCCTGCCAAATTTAGGTATATATGACGGTGTACAATGTTACATATATATACGCATGCGTAAATGCATCTGCGCATATATATATATATATGCAATCGGACAACGACGACGGGTTCACTATCGCTGTGGGTATTTTTTTACTATACGATAATTTCTCGTGCAAAGTATTATAATTACGCGCGAAAGCGTACTACGGTACCTGTACGCGGGCCTGATGTACATACACACGCACATATACACATGCACGCGAGCGATAATCGTGTGCGCATATTATACTGCAAGTTGCGAACGAAATTATTGTTCACCAAACGCGGGTACAGACACGCAATGTGTGTACCTATACCCGCGCGGTATATATATATGCGAGGATATGTGAGAGTTGAGCGTTGTAAGGAAGAGAGCGTGGCACGAATTATTACGTGCGGATAACCGTTGTACTGTATGAAAGCGCAATAAAACATGTTACGTATATATAATATAGTAGTTACGCATTATATCGACTTTATTTCTCTTTATACCCTTCGCGGTGAGTATTTATAAATATATATATATAATGGATGAAAATCTATAAAAGGGGCTGATTTGGGTCAGACTTATATGCCGACGGATCATGCGTTATATGCGTGCGGACGTTTATTATGTTATGTTTTCTAAAGCAGGCAAAGTTTCAAGGTATACGCATATAGACTGCGGTGATAGTATAGTTATTATTTCGATTAAATTTAAAGATTAAATGATGAAATTTGATAAGTATTTCAATAAGAATCTTCGACATAATTATTCAAACAGTATAATATATAGCATTTTTCAAAAGATTTCGCAAAAAAATTAATATACAAATGATAATTTCTATTCGATTCAAAATCTACGTTTTTACAACCGAACCTTCAACCACCGAAAAAGCCACACATGCGCCATTTATTTTCAGCTTTTCTTCGACTCAGAGACTTATACTCGACGCGCTCTCTCAGCTGCGTTACACTCTCCAGAGGAATCAATAACCTCTGCACATCACACGGTAAGTATATATACACTCGCCCAACACCATAATATAAGAAACCATCATATATAAGAATGCAGATGATTCCTCTTCGCAACGATCGATAATTCATCGTACACGACTACTACTACCGCTCGCGCGACACAAAAGACGCACAATTCGATTCACGCCTACTCTCCGAGTCAAGCGCGCAATATCGCCTTATACTTGCGCACACAAACGGTCCCGAGAGGCGTGAATCGAAGGACGAGCCCGCACCTATAGGATCTATTTTGACAATTTGTCGCTGGGTACACAAAAGAGAGCCGTCGTGCGCGTGCCGCATCATCCTCATTGTGCATATAATACTGAACCTTTCAGCTTGACTTCGTTCTAGCTATCCCAGCGGGACACCAACAGCCGATCGCTTCTGGGTATTGGCCGCGGATTTTTCGGCTGTGCGTGTGTGTGGCATTATAATGCGTCGAGGAAAAAAAAGGGCAGCGCGCGACAGAAGGCCGAACGTAAGCGCACACCTCGTGGGCGTGACACCCATATGTGCTCGATATATGCGAACGTTAACTGCTCTCTTCGCTCCGTTAATGCGCGCGCAGGAGCGCGTGTAATGCGTATGATGGGTATAATACAGTGAGGTCAGAAAGTTTGGTGGGTATGTATAGATGGGAGAGAGAGAGGATGGAGATCGATGGGACATGGGATATGCGCGGAGGGTAATTGGCTGTAATATATGGGCAATATGGTGATGTCGGTGTATAGAGTGATATGGGTTTGAATTGATTTTTCGGAATTCGGTCGTGGGTTCTTTTCGGGATGACGAAAAAGTATATATATCGTATAATGCTTGAAATAAGAAATGTAAATAATCTAATATTATATGCATGTATAATAATCTTATGAAAATGGTTTAATTATTCAGAAAAAGACTTAGATGTACCTATTTTCAATAGTAAAAAACTAATTAAAACCAATGGTCATCATTTTAATTATATAATACTAGCTAAATTCATACGCGCTGTCCGCGCTCTATATGTACTTTTTTGATTAAAACATGCTAAAAATGATTTATTTCTTATAAGCCGGAAATCTTTGTCTTTTAATTCTAATGCATGTTTTATAATTTATATAATACTGTAGTACATCTCTGTGGTGCCAATAAGGAAGAAGGAAACAAGTCACTTGGAAAAGTTTTTGAGATATGGCGGTTTAAATGATAAAGCTTAAATGTAACTGCCATTTACCAAAATAACTTTAAAAAATGGAACTTATTCCCTTCTTCGTTGGCACTACATCAATATTTATTCTTTGGCGAATACTAAATTTTGAGACCAGAAACTACAAGGTTATTTTATTTTTTTTCATGAACTATTAAATAAAGCATAAAATCTGTTAAGTTATCATAAATATTATTATAATTAATTCTTCTAAGATTAAAACAACGCTTATTGTTTTGAATTTTACCGTGCAATTCAATAACTAATCGTGTTTTGTTGTGCGAAATGCTCTACTGCTTCTGGCCATCACTTTAACAAATAACTAAATTATAGCATGTTATTTATTTTTCTAAAGCTACAACTAACATTAATTTGATTATTATTTATTTCATACCTTTCACAAATATTTTCAGTCCGATAAATAATAATTGTCAAATAAAAATGCATGTTTGATTTTGCATTCTGGCGCCTTCTATCTAAGAACCAAACAGAGTCAAATCTATAGAGGCTTCACTTCTTCCGGTCATCACTTTTTTAAGAAGGGATAGATATATGATTTACATTCACATTTTTACTTCTAAAGTTCTGATCATATACATCATACACTATTCAATCTTCTAATCATATTTCCATTATTTATATACTCTTTATCTAGAAATATATCACTACACCACCTTAATCTCCAGAAAAATCCAAAATCATTTTCACACCACTATATCTACAATCTACAACCATCACCACCCTAACACCACCTAAACACTCCTAATTCCTCCGTCTTTGCACCCCACCTCGCACACACACATACAAGCACCGCCGCCACATATACTTTTCTCCGATACTGTATCCCACCACCCCGCGCGTGCACTCACCCCTGGCAATTATGTATATATAAATTACAATGCGCACGCGCGCGCGCTTATACCCCGCTAATTCGCATTATGCTTTCCCGAAGCGAGAGGCGTTCTCGCGAGCGCTCAGCTGCAGCAATATATATCGCAAAGCGTAATTCGGTGGGCACGACGCAATTATATATGCGAGGCCCCGTTTTCGACTGTAAACAATTGCAGGGCCGCATCGGTCCCTTTTTTCCCCATTCTTTCTTGAACTTTTGCACTGACCGCATCAACGGATGTGCAGCGCGTCACGTGCGCGAACCGCAGAGACAAGGGGTTGTTCGTTTTGGTGTATTATATATCGGGTTGCGCGTTTTTAGGGAAAAAGGGGGAAGTTTTTGATTGTTAAGCGTATGGAACGGTTTTAGTGTAGGTTCGATTGGACGTTGGTTTATGAAGAAATGCGGGATAAGTAGTGTGAAATGTTGTGATGTGAAAGATTGTATAATATGAATTTATAATATAGACGAACGTTACGAAGTTTACTTGATAATCATACCTATAGCTGTTATTATTCAAGCTCGCTCTCTGAATAAAACAGTGGAAAAGTTTGTACCCATACGACAATGATTCAAAATGTGTATACACTCTACAGATATGCCGATATGGAATATGTGAATCAGTTTTAACAAAAGATGATCGAGATATTTAACGTAATTATAACCACTTACGTGTATAAACGTTTATAAATGTCGTCCCGAAATACACATGTTACCGTCTTACCTCGAAGCGTAGCTTAATTAAAGCCTTGTGTAATCGATATACCTCGTGTTCCTCCTTTATACCGCTAATATTCCACTGACACACAATATCGCGCTCGCTATATAGATTATTTATAGAACCTCGTCAAAGACGCGTACTCGAGAGTAATATCCCATATCCGCACGTAACATATCCATAACTCTCTTATTAAAATAACGTTTACCCTTTTCCACATCCAAATTTATACATATTATATATATAAATCCTCTCGTGCACTCTTCCTCCCCCAAGAAAACTCAAACTCTCCTCAATTATTCAGACTCTCTATATACATAAGTACACGTACAAGACACACGCCGTGTATACTCTGCAGGCCTCTCTCTTTCTCACTTATTAACCCACAGCGCCGATTTGCAATTAAACTCGAAACATATTCTCGCGCGCGTGAATAAGTAAACGAGGCGTAAACCCTCCAGTACACACACAATTCTTTAAAGCTACGCGCGAGAGAGGAGAGGAAAAAAAGGCTGCGAGAGCGCGAGAATAACACAATGTATGTAGCTGCGTGATGTTATATCGCACGAGGGCAGAGAGAGAGAGAGAGAAAGAAAAAAGAAAGAGAGAGCGTCATCGATCAGCCGAGAGGTTAATGCCTGTCGGCAGTTGTAAAGACCCGCGCGATGAGAGAGTGAGAGCGAATATGGGCTCATTTGAATATTACGCTGCCAGGAGATACAGCCTGGGTGTAGCAACTGTTTCTAGTCGTTTGCTGCTACGATGTGTTATATATATCTATATGGGGGATAATGTATGTAATTTAATTCCGAACATGGATTTGTCTCTACGGTTGTCATGTTCATCGTAATTTATTATCTTTTCGCAGTTATTTATTTTTGTCTTATTATAAAGTATACATATTTTTTAAATACAAGTACAATATGTATATCAAATGTGAGTATTGCATTTATTTGCCTATACAATGCTATCTCAAAGAGCGTTCGCGCAAGACGTAAAATACCTTGAAATGAAATTACAACTCTTTATTATACCCACAATATTTACATTGAATTATCATGCATGCAAATACATTAAGTCTATCATTTCATTCGCACGTTATTACCTCGTTCACAGATTACATCAAACACGGCCATAAACTTTAAACAAAAAAGAAACTACTACCTCGCTATCCAACAAAGAGCCCAGAAAAAAAAGGAAACAACGCAATCCGACCCATAAAAACTACAAAACTCCGCTCATCGCCGCATTGAAACCCCTTGAACGATTTACCAAGTCCACGATAGTACGCACGTCTGCTCGCACAATTTTCGCTCGAGTATCATTAATACTTACTACCCCCCAGCTCACACACATACACGTGCGTATACAGCCAAAAGTATCCGGAATGACACAATGGCTAAGTGCATTACGGTTAATAGACGACGCGCTCGGCAGTTACCGCGGATAAATCATCCGCGCGAGCGCTAGCTCGGCCGGGACACGCCTCCTCGTCTCTCCCCCCGCTATATATATATATAAGCGAACGCGCGAATGGCCGCGCTGCGAATCATATAATCTCTCTCGGGGCCCTGCAGGCTGCTGCTGCTACGTTGTGAGGTGAAGGCACTATAGCAGCGCGATGATGCTGTTTTCCGCAGCGTGGAAATAAAAAGGAGCCCTGTGGTAATTGTCGACGCTGCGACAAAGAGAGGGAGAGAGATTGCTGGAGGGATGTGGAGCTGGGGTGTGTGTAAGAGATATGGGAGGGAGGAGAGAGAGTCTTGTAAGTCGCTTGACGATGCGCGCAGGTTTTAGTGTAGCTTCTTTTTTATTGTTTTTTTGGGGGATGCGAGGACTGTACTCGGGAAGTAGTTTTGTGGGGTTTAAGTTCGAGCAAAAGTTATAGGTAGAAGAAGATTTATAATTTATTTTCGATTATGTCAAACAGTTACACTGCAGGGATTGACCTATTTTTTTATCATATTTTCACATGGGCTCCGAGATATTAAAAAAAAAAACATCACAATCCTTCTGTAGATCCATCCGAAAACACAGTACCTTTATATTCTGTATAACTATCAATAAACTTAACTAAAAATAAAAACAATTCCTAGAATTCGCAGCTAAACCAAACGCATCGAAACACACGCACTATATATCCGCGATCCTCGTAACAATCGCTGACGGGCGCCGCGAGATATGATAATAAAATTAGGCTCAATTAGCGGATGAAAAGGGACACCTCCGTGGCTGTACGGCGAAAGTGCCTCTACGCCGTGACATCGTCGACCGTGCGCAGGTCGATTTTCGTCCGAGAGAGCTTGACGCGTTATATATATGTATGTATAATAATTCTACGTGCCGGAGCGAGCCGCACGACTAATGAATATTTAAGGGGACCGTGCGATTAATTGCGAGTGAATTTCTAATTTGGTTTGCGAGTTGCGGAGGTTTAGATAATAAGAGGCGCGGAATATTTCGTAGATTTTGATGCTACTGTAGTAGTAGTTTTTGTAAAATGTTGAATTTGACAATAATGCCTCAGTTTAGTGAAATATTATGGAAAGTAAAAATATTGTTTCTCTTTAAAAGGAACAGACGAGACACAGGTTCATTCATTATTTACGTAAAAATTGCAATCCTAACGATGACAAATAAATTCTCTTTCCAACGATGAACACCAAAAATGACACATTTTACTCAATCAAAAAATGATGAAAATTTAAAAACCGAATCTCCGAAAAAAATGTCCACTCCATATCGCCCTTAATCACCTTTCCAATAATATAACTACACATCGTTCAACAGTCACACATATCCCTGATGCATGCATTTCAAAAAGACTCTCATCGCCGCTACAACAAAGCCTGCACAATAAGCCGATATTTCGAAAATCAAACATACATCGTTTCTCTACCGCGCACAGTGACGGATGTGTCATTCGCACGGCTTATATATATCGACAGCACACTCATAATTTTGCATCCCACTCTGCCCCGTCGATGGCTAAAATTGGTCTCGAGTCGCGATTTCCGCTCTGAATGAAGTGTCGAATCGATGAGGGAATGAATTTGTTTATAGACTCGCGAGTAGAGCGAGAGCGACGCGCGAGAACGAATATTTGATAAGGCGATAAACATTCAGTCGGCGGCCGAGCGTTTCCGATAATTGACTACCGAGAAAGAGAGAGGGAGGGAAAGAGAAAGAGGATGTAGACTATGAAGAGTGGTAATTTATTTTTCTGCTGGAAATAGGTGGGATCGGGATTATTAGGTGAACGAGGTAATTTGATTGTTAGACATTCGGTTTGAGATGGTTGATTATTGGAAAAAAATATATATATTGATAAATATGTTTATATAGTGTGATTATAGAACTTGTTTTTTATCATAATGTAAATATTTATGTGGTTTCCCGGAACTCAATTAAGTTTGTATTTCCTGTACTGCTCGTTCAGTGTGATTAATAAAGTAGAATTGAGAAGAATATAAAAAGAATAACAATATATTAATTCAAAGATTAAATGATTTTCTTAATTTAAAGCACGAATAATTGTCCAAAGTTAAAAAAGTCTAAATGATACTTGTTAAAGGAAAGCAATAAACATTACGGTGTAGTCACTATTTTTACGAAAATCCTCCGATAAAAGGAGATAATTCCTAGCCCATTACGCCGGCAATTTCACCTAAAATACTCGTCCCGAATTGGTGACAATTTTCTAGAATAAAATTACTCCCAGACAGGATGGCATAATTATTCTGCTAATAACAATGAACGAAACTAGATCTTTCCCCAATCAACCAACACTTAGAGATATTCTAGTAAATTAACTCTTGAATAATGTATTATCCGGATTGTTGCCGAAAACGGTTTCAATATATTAGGTATTTAAAGCGCTGCTGGGTCTTAATTAACTCGAAACTTTTAAACTATTTAAACGACATACATCTATTTGCGGATATTAAAATTTTTATGTACGTGGTAAATGTTAATTAACCGCATAACATATAATTTTATAATAAGTAAGTTTCTTACGTCACGAAAAGGTACATAGAATGCAACATGTCAGCGTATAATGCATTATATTCGTAAACGATCGAAAGAATTATGAAACGTATATATACATATTCATAATAATGACTTGTATACCTACACCGATGAATATTTCGTCTGTGCAAACACCTACTTCCGATTTCGTTGCTTTCACGTATAGCATTGCCAAAGTTCAAGATGACGGGCATATTTTTTCGATTGAATCCCGCGCCTGATATTCATTCAGCCTTTCCAAACTGCCATTGTAACCATTACCACAACCAATCTGCGTCTAAATTAAGTATACATGATTTTTATCGTTTTAATTTTTTTTTACACAAAGATTCCATTTATTTACATCGTTTACACGCAGCCCTTTAATCTCGGTAAAAATCACTTCCCAATCGCGCATCCCCCCTCGCACTTATATTACCGCGATTAATCGCCGATCAGACAATCAGTGCCGCATATCGGAAACTTTATCTGAGGCTCTCGGGGAAAGCCGCAAACCGCAAGGCGCACGCGATTTCCGTGCCACGCGCAGCCCATTGCTACATACACACAGACACGCACAAAAGTCACCGACGGGGACAATAGCGGGCGGAAAAGTTTGTCTCCTTTTCTCCCTCCGAGCGTCGTGCGACCATTTGTCAGCGATGATTTGCGGTCTCCCGTTGTTGTACTTATATTATACACGCGCTCTCTTTTTTTCGCCGACAATGCGCGGCCCCGCAAGGAGATGACGACGCGGAGTATCGTTTCTTCGTGTGGGTATATATATGGTTATATACTTATGGCTTTTACATAATGATCTCGAGAGGTTGTTTGTTTGCGGTTGGGCTTTCAGTGTGCTATGAATGCATAGAGGAGTGGACAGGCGTGAGGTTCACCTATTTTCGGAGTCGGCGTGTGTGTGATTTATGCAATGTGTGTATATAGGTATGAGAGGGAGCCCGTTATACTTAAATGCGTTTTGTGGCGGCTGAGGTAAGAATGCCGGGAGTTGATTTTTCATGCTTCCGAGAAGCTGCCGGAGCTTATTCCGGAGATTACAAGGGGCGCGCGTAAATGTCGTTGTGGTAAAGGACATCGTAGGTATATTGATTTAAATTTTCTTTTTATGCTTCTTACTTTTACGTCATGTTTTTGGTAATTTTATTCATGCAATTTTTTCAATTTTACATAAAAATCTTATATCTTGCAATTATAATTCTTTTTCATAAAAATAAAATTTTACATCAACATTAGCTTCTAATAATCTTTCCTTATCAATACATCCAACACAAAACACTATAGATTTTCTCCTAATACTCACTTCTCCGCTATCCACAACGACGCAATGATCCCCCCTTTCCCCCACAAAAAAATGGGGACACCAATACCGACAACTCTTCCATTCCCCAGACCTAGAACACACAAAGGCGCCATAAATCCGCGCTAATCGTCCACGCACGCACACGCACACCATATACTACTTATATCTTCTAACATATCACACATACACGCGCGCGCAACAGTCAAAACAAATTCGCCCTCGTTATCCCCGTATATATATACGCGCAGCCTCCGGGGAAAATCTCTCTTTCACCCCTGTGCGCGCTATACCGCGTTAATTTCTGCCGTTCCGGGAGCACTTACGCGCGACTCTTTCCCACAGAATCGAGAGCTAGAGAGAGAGAGAGAAGTGGCCGTGAAATCGGCAGAGTCGAGTGAGCGCGACGAATCGGTGGCCAACTGCTCTCTTTTTCGTATATGTATATACGGCGTAAGGATATGGCGCGTGAGGCTGCAGTAGAGGCTGCTGTGATTGAAAGGCGGTGTGAATCGATGAGAAAGAAAGAGAGAGAGACGGTAATTATTGGAAGGGAGAAGGTGGGGTTTGACTTTTTTTCGCTTTGTTTTCGAGGGAATCGTGTTAGTGTAAGAAGACTACTTAGTTTTAATGTGTGTAGTAGTAACTATTATGTTTGTTTTAAAATAAACGTGTAGTTTTGTTAATGTTACTTGGCTGCTCGACAGAATACATCCGTTTAATTGGAAATTATTTTTAGAAACAAAGTGAGATTGTAATGGCAATGCTTGAGGAACATTCGAGCATCGTCTATTTCGAAATAACTTTATTTTCAAAGTATAACGAGAGCATACATTATGGTTAAATTTGACACTTTTAATGATTTGAGTGATCACTAATTCAATATAACATTCAAAATTTATTCAAATTTTTGTAAAAACTACTTTGATTTCTAAATTATTGATAATTACCCTATGGCTAAAACAATTATTCTACTGCGTCCAAACGTTTATAAACGAAACTCGCCTCTTTAATAATACATATCACAGCTTATCGTCGCGCGCCAGATAATAATCCTGCACCTCGTTTAGTTATTTGGAGCGGAACTCTCTGATCTTTCCCTGTTTATATATAATAATGTTGGAAATTAGCGTGGCACATTTGCGATCGATGTATCGTACTTACGATATTTAATTACGCGGGCTTATGAGCGTCTGATGAGATCTAGCGCAGGCTAATCAAATGTGACATGATAAATGTAATATGAAGAGCCATTTCCTCGCCTGACTTAAGTAGTCGGTCGTTTTTTCACAAAAATTTCTGAATGTATTTGCATATATGACCAAAACAATCGTCTCACAGATGATGAAGAAATAGTTCTAGCTCTCGCCTATTTTCAATGGTAAAATTGATTTATCGGCTAAAAATTAAATGTTTTTTTTTTATTTCTGCCAGGGTTATATTTTTACTTAAAATCGGTCAATTTTGTTTACGTAGAAGAAGATTATTGTGCTTTCGTAATTTTTTCCTCTCTTATGGATTTTTAAAGATTATTTCAATTACAATGATTATTCACTTTCATGCCGATTATTGGCGAAACAGGAGCAGTAAATTAAATTGCGCTCGATTTCACTCAAAATTAGAACGCCCATTAACTTAACTCGATATATATTATACGAATACGAATATAAATTCAATGATGCCGCAGTGATCAATTCAAGTCTTTAATTAGCATAGAGTGAATTTATTAATTTATAGCTTTTTTGCTTTTTTTTGACTGATGTTTAAGTAATTTGAAAATCGATTTTTTCTCCCTTCCTTCTCAGTCCCATACGTAAAATCATATATTGTAATAACCCTGGTAAAAATGTTAACCGTAAGTTCGCTATTTTTTCAGCTAACTTTATGGCTAAAAACGAACATTTCTTGTATTTAATAATCACGTACCAATACGACATAAATTATGGCACCTATACTTCATAAAATATGTATTTTAAGTAACGGTTCAACTTTCAGATGAATTATATTATTTTTGCATTATGATTTTTGATCAAAATGCTTTCATTTACTTCCACGTTATCTATAAAATATGCTTAATTTTCTACCATGGAAAACATTAAACCATTATTGCTTTTTTCATCAACACAATCTCATCATAGTTATCTCAAAAACCAACCATCCCACCCACCAACAAAACCCAATCCCACTATATATACGAAACTCCCTAGAAAACAAAGGAACACTTATACACCCACCCTCCACCCTATACACACTGCAC
>UXGD01001492.1:0-34334 GCA_900474315.1 Torymus auratus
TTTGAATATTGAAACCCATTTTTCTCAGAAACGTAAAAAGTGGACTTATGTCGTTATGCCTCGAAGCCACAGATATACAAGTTGAACAAAATTTTTCAAATGGTTCTCAATTCCTCACATAATAAATTTCTTCTATATTATACGTATGTAAACAGACAAGACGATTCATTCTCACACTATACGCAAAAATTTACTATGTGAAGCAATTGTCCCATCCGCTGCATTAAGCTACTGTTACTAAAACGAAGGCAAAAATAACCATACAACATATAAGAAAAAAAAAATAGACATGACAACAAAGACAAGACAAGCAAAGTGTGTGTTGTTCAGCGCAGTGGGCAGTGTCGTTCGTGTTCATCATTGTCATCAATGTTTATAATAAGACAACAAAAAAATAGTTTAAACAAGAGATTTCTAAGAAATACGTTTTGCGCTTGAACTACAGGCACGTGGACGACGTTCGGGGGTGCGAGCGGCGCGAACAGCGAGGAGAACGCGGAGGCCGTGATCACGCTCGCCTATGAGAGCGGCATCAACGTGTTCGACCTGAGCGAGGCGCACAGCGGGCCCAAGGCCGAGATCCAGCTCGGCCGCATACTGCAGAAGCGTAACTGGAATCGTACCAGTTACATTGTGACCACAAAAATCTACTGGAACCCCAAGTGAGTTGGATAATTTAGTATTAATTGTTAAAGTGTTACGGAAATATATAGTTCAGGAAGAAGAATTATGTATTTTGGCACGTGACAAGTATGCAGATTTATTTTTCCGAGATTAATTGTTAAAAATTATAAGAGTATCCATGAAAGAACAACTTTTAATATAATAAATTATTGCTGTTTTTTGGACAAATTTAAGTATGTTTCTTTCTAGGAGAGGGTCAGACTTCCGGATCATGGATTGGACTTAAAGTTTGGAATATGTTTTTGCATGTAGAAATACGAAGGAAGCTGCAATATTTGACACTAATGTCTAAAAAATCTCATGTTCGAACATTTTTGCTTTATTTTAAATAAAACTTGAAAAAAACCTCTTCTTGAAACGGTAACGGTAAATATCATTTGAAGTAGAACAAAATAAAACGACAGAAAATAAGCTTTCATTTACTTTTTACAGAATTGAAAAGTATTGATTTCTTCAAAATTTATAAAAGTTTAAAGTTGAGCAATAACAATGTTTCAAAATAGGTATGTCAAAAAGCGAATTTAAAAGGCTTAAAGTGCATTTCATTGCTCAATTTTAAATTTTTATAAATTTGGAAGAAATCAATACTTTTCAATTCTGAAAAAATCAAATGAAAACTGTTATTCTGTAATTTCATTTTCTCTTTTTGAAATGTTATTCAAGTCTTTCCAAGATTAAATGGTATCGTGTCAAAAAAAGTTAAAAAAGTTTTTTCTTCAAAATAAAGCTCAAAATTATCCAACTTGATTTTTCTTTAGCGTAAGGGTCTAATTTTGCGGCTTCCTGGATATTTCTACATCCAAAAACATATCCCGAAGTTTGAGCCAAACCCGTGATCCGAGGGTTAGTTATGATACTCTAAATAATGGAGTTTTCATTCAAGTGGAGATATTTCAGTTGAATAAGTACCATTGTATCTTGTACAAGAAATTTACTTGACTTTAGGTGACTTTTTATATATCATCACTATTTTGTTCGCTACAGGACTATTTCTATTTTTATTTTTCTAAATATTTTTCCTGTATAGAGTAGTATTAACATTTTTGAGGGAAAATATTTGCCTTTAGATTTAGAATAAATATACTTTTAACATGCGGGTAACACTTGGATATACAGATTATTTCCTTCTTTATCCTAAACGATTCATGTTTGATTTAATAATAAGAAAAATAGTTTTATGTAGAACAAACAAGGATGATGTATTGGATTTTGCGTTAAAAGTTTGATCTTGGAAATTTGTTACCCCAGTTAGTATAAACAAGCAAGAAATTAGAAAACAAATCAAACAAAAATAAGCTATAAGTTGTGTTCCATTACCAACTTTAAAACCAAATATTTCAGTTCTCTAGTACTTACTAATTTTTATCACGGTATTTTTTCGTATTTTTTAGCAAATAAAATAATGGAATAAAATAATAAACAATTCAGCTAAATTTGTAAAGAGATCCCATTGGGTAGCATAGTGCTCCAATCGATATTGCGAATTGTGCACATTGCGTAAAAGTTAGTTTTGTGAAAAATCGATGATTTAATTGAACGTAAACAACTTTAGCCCCAAAAGCCAAGCCAATCAATTTATGTATGAGATAGCCCAATTAGATTCTGTGTAAATTTCTTTTAAGACATTTTAATCTTTTAGTAAAAGAGAATAGGTCTTTTAGTTCTCAAAACAAATATTAAAATACAATACCTCTCTTGTAAACTTAAATAATTTTTCACTGTATAAAAAGCTCATTATAAAACACAAAATTGTAAAGTATAAATATATTTTTTTTTTCAATAAAATTATTATGAAGCGTAATCCGAAAAATAATAAAAAAATATTTAATAATAATAAATATTAAAAAAAATAAAATCATAAAGAGAATGCTAATAAGAGATTAAAGTGGATCTCCTTATAAAGCGGAGACTTGAGAAAATAAGATACTATGCTCTATAATAACTTCCCTTGCAAGGAGAAAAAAAAATAATATCAACATTGAAAAATGCTGCATATCGCATTATATCTTTTCAGTTAGTATAAATCATTCGTAATATTCCAATTACTAAAATGTTCTTAGATCGACTCAAAAGGTAATTGCCAAACGCCTGTTTATTCTTGACTTTGATAGATTCCATATTTTGAAAGTATTTATAAGCGATACTGTAGCCAACTGAGAGAGTGATGCGTAACAAAGGCTTCGAGTGCTCATTAGCAAAGACAGTTTGTGAAGTACTTGTCGAGCGATAGTAAATATACTCTTATTAACACGAGTATTTTACGAGAACAATGGATGATAAAGTGTTATTTACTTGTTGAAGATCCGAGGCAAGAGGACTTTCGAGGAAGTATATTATCGAAACGGTGCAAGCATCTTTGGCTAGGCTTCAACTGTCCTACATCGACATTGTCATGATTCACAAAGTCGATCCCACTTGTCCTATGGAAGGTACGTCTTTTATCGCTCCAGTTATACTCAATATCCTTTTCATATATTTACGATTGTGATTTTATCAATTTAAAATTAAATTTCTACTTCAAATATTTATGTTAGCCTTTTTCTCCCTAAAATAGTTTCGTAAATCTAAATAAAGCTATAAAATTGTGTTAAATATCTTGAAAAAGTTCTAAATTGCAATCGCATCGACTATTTATTTATTTATACGCTGCACAGAAGTTGATTTTTTAACAAATAATAATTAGGAGCGAAGACGGCGATTTCTGAAATAAGTAATCGTAGCTACTTTTCTTTCTTCCAGAAATCGTTCGCGCGATGAATTATGTGATAAGCAAAGGGTGGGCTATGTACTGGGGCACTTCGAGATGGTCGCCCGTCGAAATTATGGAAGCCTACTCGAACTGCCGGCAATTCAACTGCGTTACTCCGATCGTCGAGCAGGCGGAGTATCACCTTTTCTACAGAGACAAACCGGAACTTTATATGCCAGAGTTATACAATAAAATTGGTAATGCATTTAACATGTATAAAGTTATACGTAGAAAGAAATTTTAAAGTCGAAATGTGGGGAGTTAAAAAAAAAAGTACAGAGATAGATATCGAACAAAAAATACATCAAAGCTGGGGATTTAGACCACTGTTGCAGTAAGAGAATGTAAATGACTAAGGAGGTTCTTCATTGCTAAATTGGAGTTAAACTAATTCTAATTACTTCTAGCATATTCATTAAAATAACTTTGTGTAACATAATTAAGCGTTGAATAAAGTGTTTATATCATAAAGTTTTATTCATGGGACAGTGTCCTCGCTATAAAGTGTGTGACGAGTTAAAACTTAGCTACTACTTTCAAATATCTTGTAGAGAGTACCTTTCAAGAAATCAGGTTTGGTAATCTCCTGAGGCATCTTTCTTTTAAAAGCTGATGGTTTAACATAATCTCTTAACTTTGTAAACGAAAATTACCGATTTGCTTAAACGATCTCTACATTCTTTTAATTACAGGTGTTGGCTTGATGTGCTGGTCGACGATGTCGATCGGCATGATCTCGGCTCGAGGTGACGACAGCGCCATGTCCGTTCTCTCTAGATCCAGATCGTCGTACAGAGTAAGCCAAGCCAACGTATTCCTCGCGCCTCAAGCTTTCTTGCGCAATGAGACAACAGCTTGCTATAGCAGCTCGATGCCCTCCATCTGTCTTATATACCTCTTTATCTCTATCTCTTTTCTCATTCCCGCCAAAAAAACAGTCATATTGCATTAATATATATACCTATACAAAACGCAGAATGCCAGACCTCGAATGTAGCGATGTTTTTAGGCTATATATCGCTTCAGTAGTACAAAGACAATTTTGTTGTCTTCTACGCAACAAAATGTAAATTCATTTTCTTTCTAGAATAAGTCCTTCAGTTGGACAGAGGAAGGGTCTCAGTCTTTGTATAAGGAGGTTTGTCTATGCTCGATCTCCCGATTACTTCTTTGTACTCGATGTCTATAAACGGAGAGAGGATTAAAATGGATTCTTAAATGATTCTATAATGCTAACTGACAAAAGTTTGGATTGATATTAGAAATCTGTCTAGTTTAACTATGTGTAGTCTGGTAAACAATGTAAACGAAATTTTAAATCTGGATTTACAATAGCCTAATCACTATAGAATGCGCTAAGTACTATAAAGTATTTAACGTATTCCCTGTACTATCCAATCAAATTGCACTCCCCTTATAATAGTTCTATTCCAAATTAACCAATCAGATATCCTCTGTAGTCGTGATGAGAACACTACATTATCTACACAGTCATTGAAACACACGAGACATTATATAAAACATGAACCCCCATCTGATCACGATAACTAGACGCATTTCTACGAATATACCGATAATTCATGGCACTTTTGATAATGTTAGATTCTGCATTGACAGGAGCAATGGCGGAAGAGCTCGGTGGACTCCGAGAGTAGAAAGTACTCGGACAAGGTGCGCGACATGTGCGCGCTCGCCGAGAGGCTCGGATGCACGTTCACCCAGCTGGCGATCGCGTGGTCCCTCAAGAATGAAAGTGTCCAGTGCCTTCTCCTCGGTGCGACCAATATCGAGCAGCTGTACGAGAGCTTGCAGAGCCTGCAGGTAAGAGCTTCTCGTGTATTGATAATGCGTTCAGTATACAGCGACGTACGGTAAGGGCCGATATTGATTTTCGCCCCGAGAAAATGTTTTTTGCTATAAAATTTAGGGCTTATAGTTCAGAATTTATTCGTGGTTATTAACAGACATTTTATGTCATGAACTATGATAATATATTTTTAAATAAATAACGTTAATTAAGTTTTGACGAGATCATTTACTTACATGTTCATGAAAATATATCTTAATCATTTCGTAAAACATCAGTCAATTTTCAATCAATAAATTCAATCAATGTTGTCAATCTAAAAGATATTTAAACGTCACGCTAGTCTCATTATTCTCTGAATACACATCTGCCTATATTAGCTGCATCATATTGACACTTGAAATGGCGCCTGCTATTTCTCCATCCATTCGTATCATTACTCGTTGCTTCTTCGTCTCTCTTCCTCTTTCTTTCACTCTCAGACTTTTAATTTCCACTTTTACGCGCGCTCACATTCTTTCAATATTCATGAACTCTTGAAATATTTTAACATCTCGCCGTGTTTATTCGAAAGCGTTTTAATAGTTTCCGTTTAATATTTACGACGCCATCCAGTCAAAAGATCCTTTGTTGCTATATAAAGTTCTTTTTCATCATACTTATACTTTCACACTTTTCTGCTTCTTTACATTTTGCCCGTTTTTTGTCCCTTCCTATTTCAGCTACTCTCGTAACACTTTTTGCCGTTATTTTCATTTCTCGAAAGTTTCGCACTATTATTAATAGATAAACTGTCCACTAGCCTATATAATAACGGCGTTATTTCTCTAGCACTTTTCGCAACGAAAATTTCGCCTACCCTCCACACACAACATTAACAAAACACCTTTCGGCGCATTAAACTTCTCCTCTGAAACAAGTGTTTCTTTATCGACTCGCCCCGAAACTTTCCCTCATTCCGTCCTCCGAAAGCCGTTTGATCAGACTCCATGACCCGGAAGTTTTAAGCTCCCGCCCTCTTATCGGCGTCGTTTTCACCGTCAAACTTTGCCCCGAAATCCTCGACCCTACATTAATTCCCCCCATAAGCTGAAATACAGCATCTCTGTCTTCTGCCCTGTAGCTGATCCCGAGGCTGACAGTCGCCACGATGACCGAGATCGAGAGGATCCTCCTGAACAAACCGTCCCGGCCGCCGATGGTGTCCACCCTCCAGCTTAGATGACAGTCGCTTTGCCCCCACGGCAGTCGTGGGGGCTCGCTCGCCGGCAGCCCGAAGAGCGAGACTGGCCCCGGCCAGCCTGGCCCGGAACAGGAGCAGGCCAAGGATCCCTCGCAGAAGGTCTCCTTCTGCGAGATCCAATGATAGCCGTGCCCCCGCCGCGAGCGAAACGAAATCTCACCTGTACTTATATACATATTATACAAAAATATCTATATACATGTACGTGCATTGTTATGTTGCGTGTTACGTACACATTTTGCGTCCTGCGCATCCTGCCACGTTCACGCGCGTGCCCTGTCGTCGCCATGGGGCTACGCGACGAGGACGCTGTAATAATGCTTCCGCGGATCTGTGTGTCTGTGAGTGTGCGTGTGTTTCGGTGCTCGCGGTTGTTTAACACGTGACGATGATGGCGTCCGAAGTGAATATTGAAGGTATAAGGGTGACGATATATAGTCGCGGTTCGACTAGTTGGTGGTGGCGGATGGATTTTCGGTTCGTATATCATATAATTATTATACTACTCGCATATTTAGATAATGACTCGTATAGGTCTGTTAGGTCCTTTGAGTTCAAGTCTAAGGACGTTTGGCAGGGTAAACGTTTTTGAGAAAAGTGCGTCACGATTTATCGGTCGATAACGCGTTACTCATCGCAATAATTAAATACAGATTGTACGACACTTTTTTTCTTTATTGAAAAGTCAGTTATGCACTTTAGGAGATCAATACATCAGTTTTTTTATGAATATAATTTAATGATTTTATTATAATCGATCAATAAATTATAATAATACAAACATATAATGACGAAAGAATGTTAAAATCTATAATTTTGTATTTTTTGGGTTTGTAATTTTAAAATTAGAAGGTAAAAATCGAATACCATTCTGAAAAGTATATTAATCATTAGAAAAGTTACAGATAATGCAAATAAATAAGTAGAATTCATTCTTTTTTTACTTTCTTAAAGTATATTGGAAAGATAATAAAAACTAAGTAGAGCCTTATGCTCTTATATTTGAAAATATCGCTGATAAAATAATTACTATATCTAGTCGATTATTAATTAAATCATTAATTACGTTGAAATAATTATGTACCGATAAATGACTTTGTGTTATGTTCACGTAAATGAATACATTTGCGGGTGCATTATACATACGTATATGACATATTCAATTGAATTCTCTTTGAATACTGACAATATAATTATCGTTATACGATAAATTAAACTATTAAAAATTAAATTTGCATAAATTACATTTGCATAACTTGGATGATTTGTTTGTCAATATTCTAAAAGAATTATAATCGAAGTAAATTCATTTTTCTCTGCGAAAAAACTTCAGATTTAAAATTAATAAATAGAGAGCAATAATAACATTCGTAATGATAATCAGAAAACTAATTAACGCATTTTTTTCATACTTATAAAGAAATAACATTAGGACGTATATTTATTGCTATGTAAAAATGCAGTTACGCTAAAAATAAATCGAGAATTTGATGCCAATATTATACTCCATAATATTCTAGTTTAGATCTTTCTCATTGTAATGCGAACAATGAAATAATTTTTTTATCGAAAGGCATATCCGAATTAACAGTATATACCAGGCCGAAAATCTATCGACTGCTGTCCCCTCAAAGTTAAGTTTTGGCGATTGAAGCGAAAAGAAACCATTGTATTGTCAGAGCGCAACGAAACACTCCAAGTAACGATCGTGCGGCGGAAAAAAGTTTAGCCGAGTTTTCGCTAAACGAGTTAACCGAGTTAAGAAAACGAAACGAACGACTCTTGAGGCGTGCGCGCGCCGAAAAAACAAACGGCCAAGGCAGCCTTGCGCGCAATTTTCCATTTTACCGAACCGTTACGATATTATAATAGGCGTGTAAAATTTTATTTACATTTTTCACCGCATTTTTCGCGTCCTGCGGCTGGACGCGCGCTTTTTAATGAAAACTAATGAAAAATAAATAACAAATAAATAAATAAAATACATGTATAAAAAATTAAATTAATTAAGGAGCGGCAGATTTCGATTTCGGAGCGACAAAACGACGAGGACCTGAGAATCGTCGAGGTGATAAACGAAACGAGCGAAGTCTCTCGCTTATTTTAACTGAAAATCCGTATTTATTAAATTTACACGTAATTAATATGGGACACAATTTTCAGATGTAAAAGGAAGCTATAACGTCTCCGACTTCAACTCGAGAGTTGCGAGCAAAACCTGTTGAACAAACGAAAAATTCGAATGATATATACATACACAAATTGGTCGAATCGACAAAAAAGAAAAAAATAATAAAATAGACGCTAACACTATTAATGTACTTTAAGAAGATGTAACTTGCCGCCTAAAAGGACGACACTCGCTAATCCTTGGTAACAAATGACCCACTTCACGCCGATCAATGAGATATAACTACTGTGCTTCACACCGTTTGAAAGTAATATCGGAGAACTTCTATAAATAAAAATAATAATGGACGACGAATGACGATGACGCATGTACGTGTTTTTTTCTCTCAAATCAACAAAGATCATCGGTACTTGCGTTCGACGCTGCCTACGTAAAATTTTCAGAATTCATATTATATCGGTAATATTTTAATGCAGAAGATTAAAGATTAACTCTTATAAGTACGAATCAAATTCTTATGTAGGAGGCAGTTTTATTAACAATTGATTCATTTTTTTTATTCGATTTTATTTTATTTTAATTATGATAGTTTTTTCTGCAATCTAACTGTTTGTAATTGATTTTTAAATTTCATGGTTTATTGTAAAATATCAAGATGAATATAAATTAATAATGCAGATAAGGTTTAGGATTGTAAAGTTACATCTTTATTAAAATTGTAAACTTATTATTTATAATTAATTAATGACGTGATTTAATTGTTAATAAGATTTTCTGTAAATAATGTAAAGTATCCAGTCAGTTTAGGAATCAAATTGAGCGCAAAAATTAGTTTAAAAAGTTCACATTTTCGCTTTTTTACGACAAATTATATCACGCAGTTACAAAACCGTTTCAACGATATTACATGAGTTTATTTTTAGTAATCTATAAATAAAAGTAAACGTTAAATTTGTCAGAGTGGCGAAAAGGTCGTTGATTAGATTTAATGCGATAATTCCGAAGCAAATAATCGTTTATGATGAATTAGTCGGTAAAATGATATCAGAACAAAATGGGAACGTTTTCCTTTTTCGCGAATAGGAGGATAAACGACAGTCGTAATGTATAGTTTACCTTAACTCATAGTTAATCAGCACAGCTGTCTTTCATATATACATATATTTTTCTTCCTAAAACTTAATCAATCTAGTCACACATTGCTCATATCAAAAGAAAAGCTAACGTAGGTTAAACGAAGAATCGCGGACTATAAACTTTTAATCTTGTAAAGAAAATACGAAGAAAATTTTATTCGCGCGCGTACCTTTATCTCTTTAAATAAGGAAATTTTAGAACTCGAGTACGAGAAGAAATAGAGACACGAAGCTAAAAATATATATAATCCAGAGCCAGGCATTTCTGCGCTTGAACCAGACAATTTTTCGACTAATTTGTTCTGAAAAATAATAATTTAAGCATCAATCAATTGAAACATTATAATTTTAATGAATGCAGAAAAATATATTTTTTTTACAAATATTCTACATTAACAGAAAGTATCTCGTTTGATAAAATCGGCGAATTTACAATTCAACTTCCCAATTTTTGCATACAAAGAAAATTTATTCTATTATTGATGAGAATATTTTCTTAAACACTTACTCGACTCATTTTTATCGAAACTGGCTCTTGGGCATCATCGCAGCTACATAGATCTTCATTCGACAATTACAGAGATTATAAATCGAATAAAAAATAATAATAATAATAACAATAGCGAGACGATAGAATTCAGTAAGATTCGCAGAAAAGTAATAATAAACATAGGCAAGTGCGCAGCTGCAAGTCGATTATAATCTTTTTAATGAAAAACAAAATGGACACGGCACGAACAAAAAAAAAAAAATTGTTAAAAAATAAGAGAATTTTTTTCTCTAATAATTAACTTTTATATAGTAATGTATAAGTAAACAATCGCGACTGATTCATTATATATAAACTGCTTGCGATATCCGATCCTATTACAATAAATACATAAGTAAGTCGAACGTAAATTTTAAGGAGCGATTGAGGTAAGAACGGTTAAGAAAATAAATAATAATTATTATGCGCACGAAAATGACGGTCGTATTCGAGGTAACGTTAATCGCCACTGCAATTTTTTTATTTTTATTATAAGAAACTCTAAAAAGTTATCTAAGTAGAACGGGGCAATATTGATGGGCGGATTACAGAGACATTGTAAAAGTCTGTCGGTGCAAATTAATCATGACTTTTTACCGGCAGATTTAAATTATCGTGCGAATCGCTTAGATATTATCCAGGCAAATATATCTCTCAGACCATGCAATTAATTGAGTTCCATTAATTTATCAGTTAATTGTTTTACAGAAAAATTTTAATTAGTATTGTTCAAAACAATTTATTTGTATATTTCAAATGTATTTTTAATTCGAATTTATATTATAAGGATGTAAATTTTAGGTTGTGCAGATTATGCAATCCATTTAAAGAATTCAATCAAAACTTGCGATAAAGCCACTACTATGAAAGCAATTCTAATATATTTTCTATTTAATAAAATTACGAGAAACTATTAAAATTATAGTAAAAAAGTGAAATCGAAATTTCATATTAATTAGTTCAGTATCTAAAATAGTTAAAATATATTATCAGAATTTAGTAGCCAATAATATCTTAAAATAATAGTTTTATTAATGCTTCCGTATTATGTTTTATTAAATAATATCTTATCGATAATAAATCTTCTTCAAAAATAGAGTCGCAACACTCGATATCAACAAGCGGTATAAGTAAAATACAAACGCTGCTTCTTTTATTACCAATTAAACTTGTTTTGTCTGGCTCTTCAGCGAGAGTATTTACCTGGATGCAGTTATAAATTACTCATTCAAATGCGATTCGTCCACCAGGTACAATTAGTACCCGATCAAAATGAATTTCGCAATTTTCATAATAGGAAAAACAAAGTTTAATCACGCGATCGCAACGCAACGCTAGAACAGAGAAAATAAAAAAAAATAATAATGTACGACGCCGCAATAGAAACGTATTATAACAAATTACGATAAAAATAATAATAAAAGGCGGTGGCGAGGGGATTCTACGCAGGTTCGTAGTAGTTCGTAATCTCGATCGCTGATAAGCTTTCAGCCTTATTAGATTTTTACGCGTATTGTAAAAGCGGGAAAAAGAGAAAGAGAGAGAGAAAGAGAGGAAACAAATGGCGAAGAATGAGAGTGACACCCGACATCGAAGCGGCACACGCGCATGTAATATTATATATGATTCCTCCCGGTCGAGAGCGGCGAGGCGGCGAAAACTCGCGACGCAGAGCTTTTCCAACTAATAATAATGATAATTATCGATTTTTAAGAATAATAAACACAATAAAACTTTGCTCGGCAGATCGGAATTCTTGCGCGAGGATAGTAAGAGAGGCGGCGGAGGCGACGCTTTTGTAAAGATAACAAGTAGGGAAATGAAAAAACTTTTTTCACTTTTTTTCTTCTATATAAGGATTTTCGATAACTTTTTCATGATTAATAACGATTAATAACGAGATGATAAATAAATATAGTAGTTGATGCAACAATAACGAGGGCAAATGCATTGTTTATACTAGAGCGTAGATGCGTAGGATGATATAACATGAAAAAAAACAATAAATATGCGTAAATTATACACAATAAATAACCGAATAACTAACTAACGATATATGACAGAAGGAGTTTGCATTAAAAAAAGTCGATGAATAATAAAATACTACTATTAATAAATAAAGATTCACTTGTTATAACAAATTTTTTTACAACGTCGAGAATACGTTGATAAAAATAGAGCAAATAAACGAACAAAAAAAAGAAGAAGAATTTTTATGGCTCCTATAGTTACTCGTCGCTTTCTGCGCTCCGTTGATATCACCCGAGAATTCTGATGCGTCGGTTCAAGAAGAAACGTAATACCTATAATACATTATAATTATCAAGCCGAGTTTTCGCCTCGCCGATTATCGCTAAAATAACGAATAATACATAGAAAAGACAATGAATTCGTCAAACTAGCAGGTCAAGCGAGCAATTGTATAACACGCGCACGAGTATGTTGTAACGCGAAGAAAAGGATGAGGCAGAGAAAAAAAAATTGTAAAACGACGAGAGACACTTACTTAGTCTGTACGGAGTCTTAGATGACCTAGTGCGTACGAAAAGAAAAGAGAGAGAGAGAAGTATAAAGCGGCTATTTCATTATTATGAAAACGTTCTTATCAGCGGTTTTAATTGCTTTCGTCTTTAAGAGATTTTACATTAGGAAAATGTATAAGGTAAATAAAGCGCGGCATTTCAAAGTTTGTCGGCCTGCACTGATCCGACTTTTTTTACACTCGCTCGTCTTCGTTTGTGCGCCGTAAAAAGACCCTTGTGTTTTTGTTTGAACTCGACTTTATGCGCGAAGATAAGCTTGATTCAACAGATATGAAGATTATATTAATTTCTAAGCCATGAGTCTGTGTTTGTTTGATTTTGACACCATAAACATATAAAATTCTTTTTTTGTTCGTGTTTATTTTTTAATAAACATTGCAAAAGATTTGTACTCGTGAACTAGAACGAATGAAGGATTAAGATTTTATAGTGAATATCGTAAAGTTAATTTGAGTATAGTAGGAGAAAAAAAGTCGGTTTCAGTACGGGCTAAATGAATTTTGGAAGTCGTCAATAAAGCTGACAAGAAATAACCGAAGTAGATACATTTTGATTTTATCAAATTAAGAAGAATAAAAATAAATCAAACTTCGTACGAATTATAAAAGCTACTTAACAAAATAGTTGCTCGTTGTATTGGAAGAATGTAAAAAAAAGCGTATTGCGATGAAAGTTAACATCTCAAGTGTGACGAAGTGAACTCTTTGCTACTGCGACAACCAACAAATTTCAACCGTCATTTTGAAACAAAAAAAAAAGCGAAGGACAAAAATGAGAGAACAGATTATGCCAACATAAAGTTACTTTTTTACTGAAATATTGTAGATCTGAATCTTCCTTCCTAATTCCTAATCGTAATCGAGCAAACGAAACCGTTTATTGTAAAAAGCGAGAGAGAGAGAGAGAGAGAGAGAAAGAGAGTATGAAATGAACGAAGGAGAAAAATCGAAAACATTCACAAAAAGAACACGAGCTATGAGACATTTTTCGTAAAGTTTTTGTAGATACATCAATTGATATAGCGCTAACTTACAATTAATAACAAAAGAATATAATTAAACGTTCCTGAGAATGTCGAGCATGAATAAAAAAAAACAGAGGATAGCGAAAGGACGAAAATCCGAGGAGTCGTTTGCCAAATGAACAAAAGATGGATTTTAAAAAATTACGCAAAGATAAAAACTATAATGTAGTTCGTGATCTTTTGAGCGCTCCCTTCGAAATTGAAAAATCTTGTTTTTACATTGTTACACACGGAGGCGCATAGAGCAGAGGGCGGCGCCTTTTTATTATCAATAAAAGCTTCGTCGGTGGAAGAGGAATATAACAATAAGTAAAAAAAAGTGAAAAAAAAAATTAAAAAAAAGAAAGAAAAAATAACTTGACTTTATTAATTCACTCACACACCAATGCGAGTCTTTTTCGGGGACCAAGGTTAATCGCAATTTGCTATGGTTCCATGAATAATTTGCTAATTAATAATGAGTAACGAAGCGAAGCGGTGGGAGATGGCGAAAGACGAAAAATACATGCTGCTTTAAATAAAATTAATTTATTAGCACTATAAAAGGTACTTCAAACTTAATTTTTCACGCTCTCATTATCATCGTCGTCGTTCTTTTCGTCGTCATCATTCTCATTACAATTTGTATAAATTACATTTTTTCTCTGAGTAAAAAAAAACGACAGATTATTATTTCGAGTCTACGTCTTATCTACAAACTCACACATACCCACACACACACACAAAACTGGATATCGGATCATCACGCACACTTATCTACTTCCACGTGCAAACACATACACGTACAATCCGTCTTTAATGAAATTTTCACATCACGTAACGCTTTATCGCGGGGCTATTGTAAGATTCCGCGACCGAGATAGAAGAATCGAGTGCCGATTTCGCATACTCGTCAAAATCATATTATTGTATAAGCGGCCACTCCCACTCGTGCCGGCATATCTCGCGCATAATTTAATTTAGACCATCGATCTCGTCGATCGCATCGTATTTTTCTGCCGAATTTTTATCTCGCGTATACTTTCGTTCAGATGCACGTTCCGCGCCATGCATTGCACTTCAGACTTAAGATTGTTATCCGCATTCATAATCTATAAATAAATCAGACACTGCCTCTTTAGCACGCGTCGAACGCACTTTGTTTATCGATTGGCACTCGTTGGCTAATCTTAACAATGGCAATCTTTCACTTTTTCATTTATATAGTAGTAGATTCCAATACATTTTTTTTCTAATAACGATTGTCCTTTAACATTCTACATTATAAAGTATAATAAACAAATAATAATATCACGCGCATATATATTTGGACAAATAACATTTTATACATTATATGAGACAAAGGTGTGACTATCTACAGGAAAACTTTTCTACATAATTTCGAACGTTCTTTAACTAAAATCTCTACAAGCTTAAAAGTTATCTCTTTATCATTTTAATTGACTTTACACAACAATAGATTTTGTCGCAGATTTTCTAAGTACTAATTACCGCCTATAAACTAACGTTTAGTTGAGACAACTATCTAATACTAGATGACATCTGTCGGATAATCGATCACTAAAATCTAAATGAACTTCTACGCATTTTTTATTCATCGGATTCCGATCAGTCAAATAAATAATCCCCCGTGCGCACGATAACAGTTACGAATCAAGTATACACGCTCTTGCTCAGATTTCGAGCTGAGTCCTCTGCACTTGATTTCATTTTTTTTTTCATTGCACTCAAACTCCATTAGCACATGGGCAGATTGACGAAGAAGAAAACGTTGAGCTCCATCATGGTAGCGAGGACGAGGAAGAGCCCGTACATGACGAGACAGACGGCACCGACCCTCTTGTTGAGGACGAAGCCGTAGAGTGCGGTGACGACGTAGAAGCCGATCACGCAGAAGATGATGGAGAGATTACTGTAGACCAGGCCACCAGAGTCGATGACCACATCAGCGCCGGTCATGGCCGATCTGATAGCCCAGGGTAGACCGAGACAGAGTAAAATGTCCAGGGTGTTGGCACCAAGCGTGTTGCTCATTGCCATGTCGCCGTGTCCTGCAATGAAGGGAAAGTGAAAATTATGAGTTGATTTATTTTATGCTGATTTTAATTTCGATCGTATCTTGTAGTTTTTCATTTTTTCTTTCATTCAATACAGTTGGATAAATTTACGTCTGACATCAAATCAAATAGAGACCAGTCTCCAGCTGGAGCTACATATTCTTTTCTGCTTAATTTTGAATAATAGGAGACTTTTCAGACATATAACATCATGAATATTAAAATATAAAATGAATTTTAATTTTACGGAAGTTTAATTTGTTATTTAGATTATTAATTTTTACTACAGTGTACTATGATATAGAAACTGCTCAAAGGAGTCTTTAACGATTCGTAAATTCGATCACTTTCTATTATTTATTTATTTATTTAATATTATATATTTTGTAAATGAAGCTAAATAGATTTTAATGATAGAGAATAGTTAGCTAAGCTCTTATCATCTTAATTTACATCGTTTCGTATAAGAATTCACAATATTTGCACATTTTATCTTTAAAATGTAAGCTAAAAATATGCCAGTACCTAGTTATAAAATTGTTAAAATATATTTGTGTTACAAAAAATAACTATAATGATGAACTTTCAGTGATAAATTATATTGCATACAATGGGAAATCCAGATCCATTTTTAAGATCACGCACTACCAGCTATAAATATAAATTATTTGTACATTTGATAAAAGGGCGTCATCTAACAATTTTGGATGACGGAAAAAAACACATGTTCTTCAATCATGCTAAGACGTTGGTATGCGCTGTGCTAATATTTACCAATCATAATTTAGTGAGTTATATTAGCTTATCATGAGTTACACGTGTCAAAATTAAGTTTGATAATATAAATTTGATTTTCGTGTAAATTAAAAAAGTTCTATATGAACTGAGTGACAGTGCCGGATGTAAGTACGTTGATAATAAGATCGAGGTTGAGAAACTCCGGTTTCATTAATCTTTCTTGCTGCCACGTTTGTTATTTTTTTCATTAAACATTTATCTGTAAATTTTTTCTTGAGATATAATATTCTTTTTGATACCCTGAGTTAACGATGTTTAAAAATTAAGCAAAAGCAATTTAAGTAAGTATTAGTTCAACTGATCTTTTCGTACATTTTATTATTGACACTAACTTATTTATTTCAATGAATTTCAAAAACGACAATATGATACCCTTCTTTACAACTCCAGATACACATAATACAAAGAACAGTTGTAGCAAAGATCAAAAACATAAAAACACCTGTTTCAAGATACCTTCAAGAAATAAAGGAATGCTAGCAACCTTTTATCAATAAAACATACTGACGTGTACATTCAATACAAAGAAATGAAGAATTTCATCACGGAGTATTGATTAGTACGGATAGGTATCACTGAAATCTTCTCTTTGGCAGACTCACCCAATCGACCGTTATTTATGCAACAAACATCCATTGAGTAATTTCACCGGAGTCTGTGTACTCTCTTTCCCTGGCGATCGGTATCGTAGATCACGTTCTCTACAATCTTATCGCGCATTTTCCCGGACGCACCCAATCAATCGCGCGATCGGCATCATCTCTACGAACTCCTATCCAGAACTCCCACGTGTGCAAGAGAGTAAAACATCTTGACGCGAAATCAGACACGTAGTATATATAGAGAATCGTACGAGTGGCAAACACTAACCTTGTCGCGACAGTATCACGATCGATACCATCTCCGGCAAATTGCCACCAGCAGCAAGGAAGGTGATTCCCATGACGGAATCGGGAATGCCCACGGTGTCGCCGACTACTGTAGTCATCCAGGAGACGAGGTAGGACGATATGCCGATCCAGACGACGCCCATGATGAAGGTTACGGGGTAGAACTTGCGCAGACGCTTGTACCGGCTGTCCGGTATTGTGACGAAGAGGATGAACTTGAGGGGCCAGGTGAAGAAGAAGGCAAACTGATCCCAGCAGCTTTTGCCCGACGGCCATGCGAATATCGTCTCTGGAATGTTGAAATTGATATTTTAGTTGTTACATTTTTTAATAAATCTGTAAAGATCTATAATATTTTTGGGATGATTATAAATTTGGTTATCTTTCATTAGCCTTCTATCTCAAAATGCTTTTGAGGTACTCAAGGCCTAAATGCCAATTTATGACCCACTTTACTTTCTTATTGCTAAAACCGATAATGAGTCTAGCGATTGGTTAGCTGATTAATCAATCTACAAACGTTAGTGAAGGTATATAAATACACCCAAATAATAATAGTATTATGTAACTTCATTAGAAAGACATCAAGTGGTTTGTTACTTCATCGTAGAATGATGAACGGAACTGAACCGACATATAATAATACTTTGTATTCTTGTTTACTAAAATATGTAAAGTACAAGTGCAGAATATCGCTAATCATTGAACGACCAAGTTCAGATAAAATTAATTGGAAAGTAATCTGCCAATCTTTTATCAGAAATTTATTGACGCATTAATTTATGAAATAATTGATTAACTAGGAACCTTCGTTATAATAATTACATAAGTAAAAGACTTTCAATGACTCTGCATACAAAGCATGTGCGTCATTCAGTTATCTAAAGTGTTATTTATGCAACCTTTTACCGAATTTATAAATTTGATGTAATGATTTAAAAACGTAGTTGTCCTTAGTTGTCTGTGGTATACATTTATAAATGTAGAGTAATTGAAAAAAAACACCTTCACAGTAAAAACTCATTTAAATTTAAAATCTTATGCCAACGTACGACATCTTTTTCGTCATCGCAAACTTCCGTGTTCGTTAATTTGACCGATAACAGTATGCACTTACCAGGTTCTTCGTACACTTCGAGGTTTCCGTTGTGATTGGTCGTTGCGTCGCCATTTGACTGCGCCTTGATTTTGCTCAAACTGTTCCTATATTCTGTGACAAGTTCGCCATGGAAATACGGCTTGTAAGTTCCAAATGGCATCGTGTAATTTTCATGCTTTACTGCTTCTATAAGACAGTTGCATATTGTCAAAATTTCAAATATCATTTATGCAAATATTCCATTAAGATAGGAGTCAACAGGAAAATGTTAACGACACAGTTGAAGATCCGACATGCGACATAACAATTGTTAATCGTTAGTTAATAATTAAAATTTATTATCAAGGAAAGTTATTATTACGTAAAGATTAAGGTAAACGTTAACTGTTGTTAAAAACATGCATGCCGAGCTAAATAAGGCTTCTCTTTTAAAGAGAAGTGACTGAAAAGCTAGAAATAATGATGGAATAAAAGCATAACGACGATTACACCAGTTTACGTACATCTATTAGTAAATTCATTAAGAAGTAAATCCATTTTTACAAAAATAAAATTGTAATTGAAAATCGAAGTACAAAAAAGTGATTTGAAATATTCTCACGTGATGATCACAAACAAAAGATGCTTTACAGTATTTGAGATGTTAATTTAAAAGTGGAACAATAATTATTTAAAAAACACGAAAATTTGAAATTTTGAATATTTATACCACTCTAATCTCAAAATCATCACTTTAATATGATTATTTGGCTCTCGTGGTATAAAATACGGTTCAAACTGGTGCGTATGAAGAGTTTTACCTCATGTAACTTTTCGCACTCGTTTTGCTCGTTCGAAAAACGCCCCATGAGCTAAATAATCATCTTCCGCACCCGTATCGAAATGTACTATTATGTTATGTGCAAGTTCAATCAACACGTTTACATTTGAATTGTCTAATTCAATTACTGATATCAATGATAAATAATTTTCAAGAATACTTGTTAGTTATAGTATCTCTAGCCGATTTTAAACTTATCAGTTCTTCTAAAAGTTGATTAGATAATTAATTGTAGTTCCCCCATGTTAGAATACAGGAATAATAGTGTTTTAGTTGACATATGGTAGTTGTTCTTTTAACAAACAACGTTTCCGTATAATTAAGATATTGCATGCTAGACAAATTTTAGTACAATTATTAATATACAGTTACATTAAGTTCAAAAGGCTAATAATAATTTGCTTTTTCTTACCTGCTTTAGTGTCAGTAGTTTCAGGATCTGTAGGTTTAACTTCAGAACGGAAGAAAATTTTTTTGAATATCCTGACGATACTGTCGTTTACAAACAAAAGGGTGAAGTAACTTGCGAATAAGAGAAGGAGGATCGTGGATTCGTACCAAGTGACTAGACCATCCCACATAACAAGGACCAAGACTCCGACTGAGAATGAATAAATGATACAATCTCGGGAGAGAATGTTCCATTTTAGTTGTATGCCCTGTAAAGTAATTTTTATTTTTATTTGTCTTTGTAGTAATCAAGCACATTGATCAATAAACAGTAGAATATATAATTAACGATTGATTTGTAATAAAAGCAATAAACATTATATCGATGGCCCGGCCTATTCATTTTAAGTTACTATGGTATATTAATTCTCTACGTGATTACTGCAATTAGCTGATTAACGCCTCTAATCTCCTTTTAGAAATTGCTATGTAATTTTTCAATTGTTTTTTACGTCATGAGTCACATATCCATATGTATAAGTCTTATCACAAGTGATTCACTCAATTTAATACATAAAGATGTGTTTCCCATGTTACTTAGTAGACTTCGATTGCTTTTTTGCTGGAATCTCCTCGAGATTGTAAACAGACTCAAGATTATAAACAAACCATAAACCAATCGTCTACGTCGCGCGTTCCATTCTTTCGAAGGCCAAAAGAATACAGATGAAACAGAATAGCTGAATTTTAACGTACCTGTGCAGCGAAGAGAGCACCAACAGCTGGAGTGGCGAACGTGTTGAAAACAGCACCACCGACGACTGTGCCAACTCCCAGATCCGATTCTGTCAAAAATGTCCCTACGACGTTGACGAACAATTCAGGGAAGCAACTGGCTGTAGCCAAGAAGGTTGCGCCGGCTACGTCAGCACTGATTCTTAGATCTGCACAAATGCAGTCCAGAGCTGGGAGTAGGTAGTCGTTGCACACATAAGCGGTGAGCAGAAAGCAATATAGTCCAAAGAAGACGTGAAACAGTACTGCTCCATGTTTACGCTGATTTAGAGTGAACAGGTCCACTGGGAAGTCTTCTATCGAATGAGGTGCACAAGTTCGATTGTCCGACGATAAGGTTGTTGATGGTGAATCGTCCAATGGTGGTTCAGTGTTAAATACGTTGTTGTCATCGTTATCTGAAACAGGTACATGCAACCCGAAGTTTATTACATAGTTTGGATGCGGAGATAAGTAATCGTTGAATAGCGATAATTGAAAGACTATCATATATGAGATAGACGAAAGATCTAGAGTATGTTGTGGATCAGTAGTATTCAGGTTATTTTTAGTTCTGTTGGAGAAAGTAGGCCAAAGAGGGAAAATCGTAAGAAAAAAAAAATGGGAATTGCGATTATATAGTGAATGTCGAATCGTTTTGAAAAACTCGTTAACTAAAGTAGGTTATCGTAAATATAATAATTATGCTTTTGGTCCACAAAAATCTTAAAAAAAGATTAATGTTTTTCTTTAATGAAAAGAATGTTTTCGAAATGTTTTTGTAACATCTTCTATAGCATACGTATTTGAAATGTAATAAATAATAAATATCAACTTTAATATAACTTTTAAGAGAAATATCGATATCAATTTAGAAGAAACATTAAATGATTTTAATACATATGTGTCTTAGTTAATCAGGACGCCATTTTCTTAAGAATACGAAAATATGCGCTTGATTCAATGCTAAGAAAAAAATGACTTAGAAGTATAAAATGGCAATAATAACATTCATAACACATTCATTCCTTTTATCTGAGTGTGGTATAGCAAGTTAAATGACATTAACTCATGGATTAAGAACATGCATATATTTATTATGGTAATTGGCCAATAAAAAATGTATATGTTTGCATCTATTTAATGAAAAGTAAAGCATCTATAACTTTTCTACTTAAGCCCCATGCCGTCTTATTCCAGAATTCATTATATGTGTAACGTTATGGAATTTAAGGCCTACAAACTCGTTTTCAAGATTTGTTATTAATTTTCTCAACACATGAAGATATACACGCGCAAGCCCAGACGATAAAATGAGCGGAAATTCTTTCAAATATCAGTAGTATATATGTGGACAAAGCCACTGTATGTTTAACTCTTGTGTGACTATTTTTTAAAAGTAATTTACTGTTGTTATTAGTGCGCCGTGCTAAGCACATCAACGGGACAGGGTGTAATATCTTCAATTTTTACGTTGTAGCCAGACCCGTCCTAATAGCAGCAGTAAATTACTTAAAAAAATAGCACACAAGAGTTAAAAGTACGGAGGATTTTCCGATATATTGATGCATGTTAAACATATTAAATTATTGTCCAGTCAATCTCGTATGTCTATTCCTATAAGTATAAAGATGCAACACTGCTCACGCACGTTATCTCGCAAACTTCGATTGCCTTTTTTAACTTTCTTTTCGGTTAGCAAGGTAAATTTATTTTTGATTGAAGGTATTCCCGAACGCTTTGAATAGTTCTTTCCACTCTTATATAGGTTATTGTTCTAAATACAGAATGAAAAGAATTCGATTAACATCGATGAAAAAGCTATAAAGATTTGATTCATCAAGAAATGAATAAGTTAAATACTTTTTAATAATAGATGCAATAATATTCAAATGAATAACGATAATTATAAGGAGATTTCAATAACTTTATGATTTGTCACAACTGAGAAAACATTATAAAAAAAATTGAGAATTATATTTAGATTTATTTATCGACTTTCAAAACTTATCAATACGCAATAATTATCAATGAAGACGTGACAGTAAAAGAAAGTAATTGTAACAATACACTCCTGAATACAGTTAGAAAAGAACGCATTTTCATTATAATTTAGTATCTATATGCAAAACCTTTATTACTTTTCTTCAACTTATCGGTAATTTTGATCAATAACATATATGTATAATAGAAAAATGTAATGCTTATAAGTTAAATTGCATAATGTAAACAAATACTAATGTTATTGCATTTCCGAATACAGATTCAGTTGTTTGTTTTAATTTCGCGTCATCTTTATTTCGTAAAAATACTACGAGAATTTAATTGACTTAATTATATGGTAAGAATTATGAATGAAACAACACATTGACTCATCAGCAAAAAACTGAGCAGCACGCAGTGGAATGCAATGAGAAAATCAACAAAACGTACGTTTTACTGGTTATGTTGAAAGAAATGGTATTCAGTATGCACTAATGAATATTTCAAATCACAGGTATTTCACAGTCTATGATAAGCGGCCGGTATAGATATATTTTTATCTGAATTTCAAGCACATGCTTCAATTTAAAATATACTACATAGTAATAAATTGTGACATTTGTCAACGGAAGCACGTGGTAGTTTAAATTTCGTAAGGCAATGATGACCACACGTCGGATATTACGTTTTGTAAACTAGACAAGTAAACTTTGTACCCAATGAAATTCAATGATTCCGCGAACGCGCGGGTTTTTTCATCATTGAGACATATATACTGTTTAATATACACGGAATTTATGTGTTTTTCATTCACGCTCTATTTGTTGTCGCCTTCGAGGACACGACAGTGCGGAAACTGCAAATTACTTTTAATTATACAATAATAATAATAAAATAATAATAATAATAGCAATCTCTAAAAATATCAAATTATTATTTTATTAAAAATATTTGTTTATCATTTCTATTGTCAATGATTGTACAGGTAAAAAATGGTTTTTCCAAGGAAAATCTCGGAAATACAATGCCAAATCATGTAATGACATAGAAAAGGATTATCATACATATAATTTAACTAATTTATTAAGTATTCCACGACTTTGAGAAGGTTACTAAAGGACACAAAATACCGCAGACTCGTTAGTATAACTTATACACGTCATTTATGTGTGTAGTTATATGACTATCGGACATACAATATCGACACAAACCGTTAATATTTTAGACAGTTTAGTTCGCATTGCTGGTATCAAAAGTAATTTTTCATAAGAAATTATAGTCATTTAATCATTTAAAAAGTATGACAGGTATTTTCTTGTGAATTATCTCAAACATTTTTAAAAACAATTCATGATTTTTTGAAATCACATCATTTACCTCAAAAATTCTTTGTTCGAATTGCATATTTAAAGAAAGAGGAACACATAATTGTGTATTATTGAAAAATAAACCGTGTTAAATAGCTTATATTTTAATGAATATATTACAAGTAAATGTGTGTCATTTAATAGACAAATAAATATAACAAGCAACATATGTCTCATTACTATAGACTCATCCTTAAATATTTTAGACTACAAACGTAAATGGTAACGTCAATAGTATCTTTAATTAGAACGTCATTAGTTAGATATATTGCGACTAATTGCTACTGTTCTAATTTTAACAAGTAAGAAAGGCGAAGTTAAATGGTTTTCATGTATAAAATATTAACGTAAGGTATATGCATGGCCACTTATTTTTAAACTCTTATGCAGATACAACAACATGTACATTAATTTTCTCTACAAAAATTGATTGAAATATATGAAATTAATTCAAACCTTTTTGAAACTTGAAATAGATAAAAATCACTAAAGTATGTATCTAGAAAAAATACATGTAATATATTCATTAACTAGTGTAGTTCCTTCAAAATACTTTTCGAATAAATTATAGATAAGACATTTTCAAGTTCATAATCTTTCAAAGCCGTTTCTGTTTCAATTGAAGTAGGTATTTCACCATTGAAAATTCTGTTACTAATATATGTAAAATACTTTATTCTTTTAAATTTTGAAAATTTGCATATCCTCACAAGAATTTCATACGGTAAATTCGTGTAACACGAATTCTCTAATACATCATCTCATTTAAAAATTCTGCCTTGAGAAAAACAGGTCTTTTCATATTTTCATACATGATTCATTATCTAAATGTCATGTCAATGGAAAATTTAACTTTTAACTATCATTCAGACGATTTCTACTTTACACTACTTATACGTTGACAGTCATGTCGACAAGTCAACCTGCTCACATGTAAACAAATATTTCGTAATTATTGCCAACTGATTTAATAGCGAAATAAAAAAAGGCCTACTTCATGAATGGAATGTTATTTTTACTACGAAAAAAACTGCTTGTCATAACGCGTATTAGACAACACGAAAAAAATTCTAAACCGCGCCTCTACCCACGTAATATATAGAACTTCTCGAACACACATAGACAATGGCCAGCTTTACTGCGTCATTTCCAAAAAATAATGAATGCAATAAAAATGCAATTAAGATTCAGAGAGAAACATTATAATATCTCTTACCACTCTTAACGATGAGAGTGTGCGCCTCTGCCGAACCAACGCTGCACGCAAGCACAACAACAAACAGCAGCAGCAGTAGCAACAGGGTCAGCTTGCCACCACGGGGTAGAATTCTAGGGGGTGGACCCATCGCGTCGTCAGCATATGGAATCCTCCTTGGATTCCCTCCCTCTCCCGAGAACTCGCGAAAAACCAACCAAACACGAAGAAAAAAGAATGACTGAAAATAACAAGGAAACACACCGGCACCCGCGATGTCCGAACTCTCGAAGACACGCGCGACTCGCGTTGCGTCTGCTGCGCGACTGAACGAAATCTTCGGTACCCCTTTCAGATCTATCACACACGCGCGCACTGTCTGTCTCTCCTCCCCCCTCTACCACCTGTCCTTTTTGTAATCTGTTCTTAGACACTCGCGAACGCAAACGCGCGCGCGCGCGCAAGTTGTGTGAGCGTCTCGCGCTATTGCCTCTTGTCCTCGCGCGCGCTCGCGTATGTATGTACGTGGTGTCGCTTATCGAGGTGGAGGCAGTCGATGAAAAAGCATCAGCAACGATGAAGTCGTAGTTGTAGTAGTAGTAGTAGCAGTAGTATATTAGAGATAAGTTAATGAAAATGGACTTTGAGAATGCGCTCGCGGTGCCGCCGTGGTCATTATAGTATCGCGCGGCGAGTATATAAGTATATAGTGTGCTCGCTTTCCGCGTTCGTGAAGGTAAAAGGTGCTGTTCGAGAGAAGGAAGGCGGATATAGGAGCGCGTATAATATGAATATATAAGCTTGGCTCTCGTGAGGCTCGGCACGACGCACGTGATTTTCGAGTTCGGTATGGTGTGAATGGTGGGAGGAGGATGTCGCCGAGAATTATTATGAAGAAGAGACTTAATTCTCTTCTGACGTGGTTGCGAGATGATTGGGTTGAGGAATCCCGATACAGTTCCGATAAATGTTAATGAGGTTTGGCGAACTTTAAAGAAGTGATTATGTGAAAAAATCACTCAGGTGATTACAGATATGGGATAGAATGTATTCTAATAATAGATACATCTTATAACTAGAAGTGTCAAATTAGTTTTGGTGTGTATCCTTTCAAGGATCGTTTTTTTTCTTTTGCTTCCTCCTAGAGGAAGCTTTGTGATATTTTTTTTTTTTTTTTAATAATTATTAACACTTGCAAGTATAAGATAAATGTTTGGAAGCTGAAACTAAGTTAACGTAATGTATATACTGTATCATTCTTTTACACATTTGAAATACATAAAACGCTGTTAACAACCCAATAAATTATAGTAGCACAGTAACGTTATTTGAAAAATATGAAATTCTTTATATTTGTATTATATAATAGATAAAAAATTCTTTATAAATAACATTCAGAAATATTCGTATATATAGATAGTATTAATAATACTTCAGAAAGAGTTAGAAAGAGAAAATTAGGACATATAGATTGGTTTATATATATGTAGTAGGGTAATATACTAATTACAGAGAACGTATAATAGAATTCATGGCATTTTTTGCACCGTTGCACGATGTATGGAGGGTGATAAATTTTCACTATAGCTTTTTAAAAATATCACGTGCTTTTATGATCTGCAATATTAAGTTACTATGTTAAACAGATTTTTTAAATTGACTTATAAAGTTACTAGAAGAGACTAAATCTGTTAATTATACGTATAATAATAATAATCTGGTAATTATGTATAATAATAACATTTTCATTGCAATTAGTGAGATATTTTCATTATTATTATTATTATTATTATTATTATTTAACTCATTATACGTTCATTTTTCATAGAAACCTTATGAATATTGCTATTTTTATTGTCACTTATTAAATAGAATGTCAATATAAATTTGTTGTAAGAAACAAATAAATAAAGAAATCACTTATATTTCAGATCAAAGATATTACATTGTTCCTTTTCCGCAGTTATATATTTTTCTATATATATCTTTTTACATCTTGTGGCAAAGGAAAATTGAAATTTGTTATATAATTAAAAAAACTATTTTTATAAAGAATAACAGTATAAACATATATTTTTTTCTTTACGAAAAATTAGTTTCAGTTTCAACAATTTTATCTGATAATAAAATGATTGTGGAAATAGTGTTTAGCCAGTAAACAGATTTTGGCTGTCTACTTATTAGTATTTTATTAAATGTACTTTACTTCATGATACTTTTTTCTAATGCAAACATGTGTAAGATAAAGCTGAAAAGTAATACTTAAAACAAAATTTATGTGAAGTTTATAGTTTGTATTCTAAGATTATCTTCATATTTTTCTTCCATGATATTGGTGCATTTTCAGTACTTAAATTGACTATAATATTTCAAAAAAACTCGTAAAAAGTTAATAAATTTATACTATTAATGATCATTTAAATACGTATCCATCTATTTTCTTCATTTAGATATCTATTAACAATTAAAAAGGGATTATTTAAGGTCAGTTCGTTAACACTCTATAATTTATGGGATGGAAAAACAGATATGCTAATATCTGTAACGGCATTATCTATGGATGAGATCATGAAACATATTTAAATTATATGATTACGCAACACACCCAAAATGCTTTGTTTTGAACCTTCTGCTACTGTAGAGGTCTTAAAATTTGTTTGATTTTATGTGACTCATAACTGACTTAGTGTTCAAATGAATTATTGGTAAAATAGATAAGTGAACAAAGGAAACATATTTTCTCACGAATCTACGAATTGCGCACTGCCAGAGTCTCATGGAAAAAATCTCGAAAGCGATTTTCAAAAGATGAGTAGCTGATACTTTGCTGAATTAGTTGATTCGCTTATTTATTTCCGAACAAAAATTTAAAAAATTTCCATATTTTGTAAAATTATGCTATTACTATACACCATAACTGTTTGGGTTATCACACATATGCGAGCAATTTAGAAACAACTTCTCTTAATTAGATTTCGCATCACGTAATTCCAATATATATTGCATGCGCAATAGCAATCCAATGAAATACAAAAACAAAAATCTGATTGCTACAGATGCTTTATTGCCGTCACATGATAGGGTTATATAAAGTACAACTGAACTATGTTTAAACGAAAAATATTAATTTTTACCGATTATCTTTCAAGTATGCTTAATATAAAATATTACTAACACTTTCTTAAAAATATTACACAATCTATTTGCCTTTCTTTATTTTAGGATAGTTCTTTACATTTGTATGTATACATTGCCATATTTATTGCTATAACTACAAAAAATTACGTCTTTTCCAAAATTCATGAGAAGTTACTTTCTATTTTATACGTTTATTGTTCGTACAAATTTAGAATAATCAACGAGTCCCTATATAAAAAAGTCATGACCGGATGTTGTGAAGCCAAAATAAACATAATAATGTGATTGGCTCATGTAGTGCGCATGCGTCTAAGTCAGGAAGTCGAAACGTTGTGTAGGTTAGGGCGCGCAACGCGCGCTGTTCAAATCTCTAGTATTTATTAAAACTTTCACGTTATTCGATTTTTAGCGTATTTAGTTAACAAGTTAGTAACACAGTGAATTCAATATACAAAAGTACAAAAAATTCACAACAATAAATATGTCTTCAAACCTACAGAAGACAGATGTTTTTGGAGAAATGCAAGAGAAAAAACAGGTAACCTACACATGGAGTATAGATAATTTTTCTGATATCCGCAAACGATACTCGACAGGAAAAGGTATATGGTCTCCGGTCTTTTATACTGATGATGTTAAATCGCAATGGCAATTGAAACTATATCCCAAAGGAGCTACGGATGATGACAAAGAATATATCTCAATTTTCTCGTATAATAAAAGTAAGACTACCATTAAGGCTGAAATCAGATATTTTTTGAAAAATGGTTCAAAAGACTTATCTCAAACGGAAGCGAGATATAGTGAATATAAGCCCGAGAATTCCTTGGGTTACTCAAAATATTTACATTATAACGATGTTTGTTCAAAAGTACTCGCTAATAATAATGATAAACTTATTATCAATTGTAAGGTAGAACTTGACAATACAAGTTGTATTGAATCGCATAAAAATGAAAGACAATTCCATTTTCAAATACGTAAATATGAAAATTTTGAGAAACTCCTAAACAACAATAAGTTTAGCGATGTTATTTTGACTGCAGAGGGCGAAAAAATTCACGCACATAAGAATATATTGGCGATCAATTGTGAAGTGTTTGCGGCAATGTTTGAACATGATATGGCAGAACAGGAACCACACGTTGTAGAAATAAAAGATATCTCTGCAAATGTTTTAAAAGAGATGTTACGTTACCTTTACGTAGGAAAGGTTAATAATAATATCGACATTGCTAGGGATCTCCTAGTTGCTGCAGATAAGTACTTGCTTAAAAATTTAAAGGATATGTGTGAAGAGACTCTTTGTGAAGATTTATCTTCTTCGAACGCTATTGAATATCTTGAGTTTGCAGAAAATCACAATGCTTCTAATTTGAAAGCTGATGCTATTCAATATATCGTGTCAAATGCAGATACTATTATTAATAACCCAGAATTCGAATCGTATGGGGAATTAGATCCAAGCTTAATATGCGAAATTTTTCAGAAATTAGTTTTACAAAGAGTGAATAAAAAAACAGAATAATAATTATTATTATTATTTTATGTATACATAGATAAGATATTTTTTAGTCCATTATGTTCCTTGAAATTTCTATTGTAATTTATTTCATTTATAAAGATTTCATGAATAAATAAAAATCTTAATACCATCGGTACATTCTCATCTTTTATTATTTATGCATCATATTATAATAATATAGAATAGTCCATATACGAAATACAATGATGATGGATGATTATCAACATGTCTCGCGTTCCGATCACTAAATGTCTTTTTTCGAGTGAAAAATTCGTGTCAATAATATTTTTGTCATTAACAAACACCGTACCTAGTTGGCTATTGAAACGGCAATGCATGGCAGCATTATCTTTTTGTCGATTGAAGAACATTTTCCAAAATAGTCTCGGCTACTCAAGTAAAATCTAATTATCATTTCAAAAGATTGTAATAATTAATAAAGATTTAAAATTGTAATAAATAATAATCATTAAAAAAATACTCTAGGCCTGGTGTTAAAAAGCACAAAAATATAAGTATAACAAAAATATAAATTTTTATTTTGTTACTTGTATTTCAAGTTGTTATTTACTTTTATTGATAAAACTTTATGAATAAATAATATTCTTAATAACATGCATTCTCATCTTCATTATTTATGCATCAGAATAGTTGTCAAAGTGCCTTTAACATAATAAAATCTCTTTCAAGATACATGGAGTGAGGGGCGGCGATGAGGAGGGGGGGGGCAGACCCAAGTACTCTTTTAACTTTTTATAGCACTGAGTAATAATTTCAATTCGCACTGAAGTTACGCCTATTCGTGGCATACGTAGTCCTCATCGCCCTTGTTGCGCACTGGCGGTGCTATAACGGGTTTTACTTATACCACGGATAGGTGCGACAGCGAGTTTATGTAAACGTGCTATATAATACGTCGGGTGGGAAGAAAAAGGTTGTATCTCAGCGAAACGTGTAAAAAGAGTCTATTTTTCAGCCGAGCGCGTAAGAAGGTGCCATCTCGGCAAAGCGCGTGAAAATGTTCCATTTCAGCTGAGTGTTTAAAAAGGTTCTAAGCTAAGCATGTAAAAGGTTCCATTTTCCGCGCTCCGATTTTTCATCGATGTTATTACTTACGTCAAGAACCGCTAATGGCCACTTTTCTAGCCTCAAGAGCGGGGCAAAAATCGCGTTTGATTCCCTCTTTTCCATGATTCTCGCAAAAGCGGGAATAACAATTTTTTCGACACTTACGTGCGCAAAGTTCGAATTCCCGCTCGATCGGCAAAAAGCGTGTGCTGAAAATCGAACTTTCCGCACGTCGTATCATAATGTACTATTATTCCCGCTAATATAACATCGTTTAATTGTCTAGATTTCCAGTGAATTAGGTTAAAACTAATACCAATATAACTCAAAAATACAAAATAACTTTTTAATCTATAAAGTGGCCACAATGGAGATGGGAACAAAGTACTATATGCACCACGGGACTAAAGTCGATTATTCCCTTGGGTGATAACTGCTCTCGCTTCGCTCCGCTCGCTCGGTGAACTACTCACCCGCGGAAATAATCAGCGCCTTCGTCCCTTGTTACATAATGTACTATTATTTTTAAATGATATCGAAACTGTGCATATATATATATATATATATATATATATATATAACCTCAATAATTCGTATCAATGATGATCGCATTGACATTCCTATTGTAAATCTAGCCGATCAGAGTTCCGGATTTTTTTATTTTTTATAAGCACGGAGAACTTTATTGCATTCGCCAACTTCTTAGAAATGCTTATTTAAAGTGCGGAAGTTTTTCTTTATCACATTATAGCAGTAAGTATACAATAGTATAGTAAGCAAATCATATATACAAAAATTTCGTCTAATTAACGTTATACTATATATGTATATAAAGAGTTGTATGGAAATGGTGGCTGTGACTCGTTCGACTTCTGGCCTTGAAGTTTATGCTTTAAAGTAATTTAATTTTTACATATTGGATTCCAACATCACATCTTTTCTATGCTATATGAATAATATAAAAAAGAAATTATTCAAATGGAATTCCACGTTTCTTTGATTTCTAAGTTGAAACAATTCGTAGCAACATCTGTCAATCATCTCACAACTATTTCATCATCTATTTAATTAATTTACCCATAAATATAAGCTTATTCCTGAAATTTGGTCTATACATTACTTTTTAACTTTTTAATCTTACATTTCCAACTCTTAACTTCTATGTGTATGTACATATTAAACGTTCGGTGATTTTAAAATATTATACGTGCTAAGGCTATAACGTTCTCTATAGTTACATTATAAGTCCACGACTCCACAGGAAAAAATATTTGGTAAACGACGGCGACGCTACCAATGGTAGGTAGGGATTCTTTACTTTCAGAGGGATTTGCCGATGGGGGGGGACTGAATGCGGATTGATCAGACGTGATTTCCGGTCCGATTGGTTCATATGTGTGCATACGTGTATAATAAGTACACTACTGCACACTAGTGTAAATTAATCTTTTCTCTATACTATTGACATATTCTGCAATTTCGATCATACGTTGAATGCCGTGTATATTTTTGAATAGCGCGCGCCAAGTTCCGTTCGATGACTTCGATTCCATGGATTGTGCAGAACGGAGTCTTATAATTACCCAAAGCCATAGAGTAAAAAGAAAGACAGAAAGAAAGACTTCGATTCCTGTCCGACTCGCCTCTCTGAGGGGGATCGTACATAAAGGTGATGCGATGAGGTGTGATGCGGCACTGTGCGATGCCCGTGCTGTTGGTGTTTTGTTTACTTCTTTCTGATTGGTCGATATTTAAATATCAGCCAATCAACGGCGTAGTTCTATAAGTAGCCAAAGCAGCAACAGCGCGGGCATCGCACCGCATCGCGCTGCATCACACCACATCGCATCACCTTTATGTGTACAATCCCCCTGAAAGTAAGGTATCCCTATTCCCTAACGATAGTAATGATAGGTGAGCAGTAGCGCCCCCAACGATTGCGGGAGAGGCAAGGACCATAACTCGTAAGGTCGGTAAGGTTGACATGGCGACTCCCCACTGCGCGACCGCGACTCGCTGGCTCAAAACGCCGGCAACACTCAGTCAGGTGAACTGCTGCCGTGCTGCGTGTAAGATCAGTGGGGAATTATTCAACCTAAATCGGAACAATAATAACTCTTAGAAACACGTGGCCATTGGTTATATTTATTCGATTGAATGAGAGTGTAAGTAGCCTAAAGATAAGAAGGAAACAAACAACCTCTATACATATAATGTAAGGAAACCAAAAAATAATAACGCATGGCAACCTATTTCTTGTGTGTTTAGATGGACTATTGCAGTGGTGCAGTGACACGCTTGCGGAAATCTTCTCCCGTTGCGAAGTGCATTATCGCAAATCTCACGAATGTCCGTTAGTGTCAAGATGAAGTAAGGCGAAGAGAGGCAGGAGGCAAGATAACTTCAAAGGTCATATTTGTTTATACATGACTATATAAACTACCAAGATCGCTCTCGAGTTCGCGCGACTTATTTCGACCCGAGTGAACAATATCGTTTAGCCAAGTTTTCGCCTCGCAGGCTTTATGTAGTTCTATGTATATTTTTAAAGCTTGTACGTTACTCGGTTTTCAGTGTATAGTTAACCGCAGTTAGTGACAAAGTCAATTCAATATACAAAAGTTTTTACACAAATCTAGTACTGTTCGATTTAACCTAACTTAGTGCATCGTCCTTTCTTTATCAAAATAATGGATAAGCGAGGATGAAAAAAAAATCTATATATTAGCCTAAATAGAATAATTATAGATTTTTAAAATAATTCACTTTGTTAGTATTTTCTTTGTACCGCGTATAATTCATACAAAAAATAGCCTCAATAGAAAAATAATAGCTTTTTCAAGTAAGTCTCTTTTTTTCTTTGTATCGCGAGTAATTCTCACATAAAATAAATTCCCAACTACATAAATATGTCTTCAAACCCAAAGAAAATAGACGTTTTTGGACAAATAAAGCAAAAAGAAAAACAAGTAATCTATACGTGGAGTATAGATGATTTTTGTCATATTCGTAAACAATACTCATCAGGAAAAGCTATATTGTCTCCTGTCTTTTATACTAATGGTAAATCCCAATGGCAATTACAACTATATCCCCAAGGAAAAGAAGATAACGAATATATATCCATTTACACGTACAACCTAAGCACGGCTACTATTAAAGCTCGAATCACATATTCTGTAACAGATGGTTCAGAACAGAAAGCGCAATACCGTGAATATGAGGGTAATGGCAGGGGATGTGGGTTCAACAATTTTTTAAAGTTTAACGATATTTTGCTTCCTCAAAGAGGAAGCTTTGTAATGGCGAAAAAATTTTTTGAAATAAAAATGTTTAAAAACATGTTTTAAGACTTTTGGCACAAAAATTCGACGTTTTTGAGAA
>UXGD01001493.1:0-34327 GCA_900474315.1 Torymus auratus
ATTATATAGTATTATAGGCTTATTCCAATATTGTTAAGGGGTTTTAATTTTTATGTCATAAATTATTCAAGTTTAGTAATGTAAATACACACGGGTATGAAAGACGAATACTTTCCGAGCAGAAAAAAGTATTGTTATAAAAAATCGAAAAAGTAAAAAGTTATTTTAGTAAAAAGCTATTTAACATTTTTTTATTTTGCATTCGATTTTAATGTTTAACGTCTAATTTTGCTCCTTAAACATTAATCTACGATCCATGCAGGCTTACGTTATGGAATAATTAATATATACGAAGCAACTTGTAATGGTTTAGAGTTTAAGCACAGTAAACAATTACATGTTACGTCGTATATATTAGTTATTCCACAATATAAGCCTGGATGGGTCGCAAAATGAGACGTTACACATTAAAATCAATTTAAAAATAAAAAGTTGGTAAATAGCGAAGTAACATTTTACTAATTGAAGAATATCTACGGGTTCGATTAACAATTTTTTTCGGTTCACAAAGGATTTGTCTTTCATATCCCGTGTGAACATACATTATTATATTTTAATAATTTTGACATAAAAATTAAATAGTGAACCACTTTAATATTGGGAAAAACTTGACTCGTAAACAATTTTTAATAATTGCATGGTAAGTAAACTTTTGACAGTTAAATAGTCTTTGGTGAACCCTTTTAGCGCCGCGCTGGCGATTTACGTGACCACAAATGAACTTGGGAGATTCTATGCGAAGTCAGAGGTCCCACAAAAGAGGTCGATTTGTCAAGATAATGCTGGTTCTCAGAAGATTAAACAGGGCTACATTAAGAAATGTCCCTAGATTCAAGAGAAATCGATCATTTTTTATAACATTAATTCATAAATAATTAGTTTGTTCGCAATTAGTAACACATTTGACGTAATATTATCATACCACCAAATTTGAAATTACTTTCTGCAATTTCGATAAACAAATATACACAACCTTAATTGCTGTGTAAATATGTACTTTAAAATTTGAAGATTCGGAATCACACGTATATAAAATGAACGACCGCTACAAATTCAAGTACATTTCCTTAGTGAGAAAATTACAGCGAACTTTAGCATAAATAATATCCTTCAACGTTTCGCACCGCATCGAAATATATGTTGATTCCCGAAACTCAATCAGCCACAATTAATCATCTTACCCATACCGCCACAGCCGCCGCAAAGCAAACTCTATACTCTCTTCCCTATTTACTCGCTTTGCGCATCTTGTCTCGCTCCGAATTCTCCACCTTCCGCGAGTTTTCCATTTCTGCGCCACCAAATCGTTTGCTCGCGCGCCACCCGTCGAAACGAGGTAAACAGCGCACGAGGAGACGACGCGCGTAAACTAATTACCGCAACCCACATATGTAAAAGTCCCTCAGCCTCATCCGCACACTCTCTCGCGGTAGTTATAAGATCGCGAGAGAGCGAGAGTCTCTGCTTGCCTGGCAGTTGCGAAAGTTTACCCCGTGAGGTTTGTTCGAGGGGTGAATTCCAAATTGGCCGGGTCGTACGCTCTCTCTCTGCTGTTCGTACAAAGTGGCTAATTTCGTGTGCGCGCGCGTTCTACTCCTTCGGATGCCTTGACGCGGTAGAAGAGATGTGCGGAGCTTTTTTCGCAAGTATTCGCGAAGTGAAGGCGTTCGATTTTTAATTTGGGAGGAGAGAAGCTGGAGCGGGAAATGAAGATTGGAGCGAAGAATGTGAATGAAGCGAGAAAGGGTACATTTTTCAAGTTTTATCGTACCTTCGTTACTTCAAAAATACATTTAGATTATGTTTCTTGTTTATATTTAGATGAGCTGCTATTAACAAGTTAAACTTGATACGTAATTTTGAAAATGAATTTCTAATCCATTATATGATAAGGTAAGAGTATAAAAAAAGTATCGTTTTGTTAGTATTCAGAGTTTTTCTACTCATTTTCCTCGATTTTCAGTCATTTCTAACGGATGAATTTCTACGATAAAAGCTTAAAGCTTCAATGAGTAAAAATCCGATAATTTATTGTATGTTTATATACTTTTCTTCTTATTGTCAGCTGAATAAATACAAAGTCTCTTTGGAAAAATTGCATTTCTGTGTCAATAGCGGGCATTAAATTCGCGTGACATTCAGGGAATCGAGAGCGGACAGTTTTTACGAGTGTTTGATAATTTGTAATATGACAACTTGGTTCTTGAATAGTCTCGGAATCGGATAAAAAAGTTAGTTCGCGAATAAAAGCATACTCTTGTCGTTTTCCCCTCTCCCTCTCTTTCTCTCCTCCTGACCCCACTCTCTTATGGTTATGCGTCAATAATACTCAGGGAACGTCGTAACTTTCATAATGGAGTTCGACAATGCCTAAACTTCCTTTTTCCCTTCACCTCGCGCGACGTGGCATTGCGCCTGATTTATCCTGTACTTTTGTTCTGCCTGACTTCTCACGGTCGGGTCTACTTATGCACTGAATAACCGCGAAAACATTGTTACTTATTTTTTTCATTTAATGGTAGTTATATGAAATATTTTTAGTTTGAGTCTTTGGAATACAGCAAATCACAAGTTTTCAATGCTTTACTGTTTCTGACTATTCCAGGGTATTACTTTTATAGGGCGATCAATACTCAATTGCTCATAAGTAACAACAGTTTATCGTTATAATAGCGTGATTGTTTGTTCTATCCTTTTTAAAGAAATAAGTCAAAACTATCCTTTCTCCATCTGATACTATCTTTTTCAGTATAATTTTCTTGAATAATGCCCTGATTTGTTTCCTTGACTACTTTACAAACTCAAAATACCTAAAAATACGTTACTCATATCAAGCAGCTTTCAACTAGCGCCAGCGCCAACATCCAACATAAAACTACCCATCTACCGCTCTAAAAACAACACGAATTTCCACTCTACAGTATCAATACCTGCGCGACATAATGTCAAAACTCCCTCGTCACCCGTGCATTCAATCTCACAATGAACCTCCGCATCCCGATATACTCCATGCACCTGGCCCTTGAAAACAAAGCAAATCTCTTCCCTCTCTCCACTAATATTCCAGAACACGAGTCTACGCCAGCCCGCAGCAACACAGCGCGGGGTAATAGACCCCTGCGCTTCTCTCTCTCTCTCGTTTTTTTATTTTTCTCGCGCGCGCGCCTCTTGCCGGCAATTTTCCTCGCGCGCTAGGACGAGTAAATTGAAGCGATCCATTATACGCGGCTGTCGGCCGGGCTGCCGTCGCCCGCGGCGCACGGAATATCAACGTAGCACGCCGCGCACACCTTCGGCGACGAGTCACCTGTCATCTCGCAAATGGCTTCGTTCCTGCGTGCAGCTTCTTTTTTTCTCTCTCTCTCGCGCAGTTTCTTTGGAGGAAAACAGGGGTTGGGTGATGTGATCCGGTGAGAATTTTTCATGCGCGACGAGAAGGTGGAAAGGAATCTCTGTGTTTAAATGAGGGAGAAAAAAGAAGGTGGCGCGTTGGCAGAGATTCTTTGAATGGATTTTTAATTTTAGAAAGTGGAGGCTCGTTGTTGCCGTCTGATATGGCTAATTATTATATGTGCCTGGTAGATGGTAAAAGTAACATAACTATACCGACGCTTTTGGTAGCTGTCTTTAGAGGAATAAATGAATCTTTGAATGCAATCTGCCACTTGTAATTAACGAAAATAGTTATGAATGGGAAGGTAGTGTTTAGCACTCGGATAAATTGATGTATACGCGTGCTTCGTATTACTGTCATTTACTCATTTAACACGTATAATAAAAGAGGATATTGATGGAAGCTCTGTATTATCCGATGACAGGCGCAAAGTGAAGAGTACCGGTGTTAGAAAATACTGCAAATGAGGTGTCATCGGTACATTTTAGAACGTGTCACAGCTATTTTCATGATTTTGTGATTACGTCTAAATAGAATGCATATTCAGCACATCATTGGCATTAGAATAATCGACACATTCAAATACAAAAATAGAGTATTTTTTTAGTATTTATCACCGAGTGTTATAATATCCATGTTCACACTACGAATTTGTGGTGTGATCAACATTCCCTAATTGATTTTTTTCAAGAACCATATCGATGATACCTATTATTTTAGTTTTCTTGTATGAAATTTAATCAGCTACTCCTTTCGAAGAGAACAGAAGTTTTTCCGTCGACTAAAGATATGAAAAAATAGCAAAATCTTGAAAGTATAACATTGTAAAATGGCCAGTATCTACACCTCTACATTTCCCAAGGATTTTGTATTCTTTTTGTATTTTACACATTTCTTTACAATACCTTCTAGATATGGGGTCGACCTCCAACAGAATCTTGATGATTTTCTCGAGCTTATTCTTAAGAATACACCCTATTCTATTTTTTCATGTACATGTTAGTATCGTATTCTGAAATAAATAGAAATAAACTGGTATGCGAGCAGGGGGTTTAGCTTACATTGGCAAATCTATCCCCGCCCTTCCGAAACTTCCTCTGTGAAAAAGAAAACTAGAGAATATTCACTATTCTATACCGGGGATATATACCAGTGCCCAACTTTGAACTGAAAAAAAATTTAGAGAGCATACACTATCCTTCCCCCCGTTGTGCGCTCTTATACATTACTCTGCGCCAAACCAATTCATCAAAAGCGATTCGCAACTGCCCGGCGATTAATTACATATTTAAAAGGGCTCCGACATTATTATCACTCGGCAATTTATGGGCGCTGTGGTGCGCTACTGCCGCAGCATCCACACACTTACCGACACACACATACACCAAAAGGCATTTTCCATTAACGCGCCTCCCGCAAAAAGGTTAATGTTGCATCTCTAATGAACTTGCGCGTGTGTGTGTTTTTCGAGTCTAAATATGCGAATGCTACGACTGCGCTTTTTTTCTCTACGAGGACGGCGACGACGACGAGCGGAATTTAAAATCCTCGCGTAATTACCGGTAATTTGAATTTCCCTGCGGGCGACATGTTTGCGGACGCGGCTACGGCGATCCCTTCGTTAAATCATTTCAATGCGAAATTTAAAAATTGCAATTACCGCGGGAACGAAGGAGCTGAGGGTTTTGAGATTCGCGGCTGCTGAGGTGAATATTTTTTTCGAATAGAGAGACATGTGGAGTTTTTGAAAATGTGTGAATTTAATTTAATTGAAAATTTGAAAGTTTCGATGCGAGCAACGCATTAAATGAAAACTAATGGTTATGATGATGAACATATTATATTTAGCTTTTCAACGCTTTCAAGCGCAAACGTATTAGGAAACGTAATTTAATTGCATTTTTGATAGAGGATGCAAATTAATCCTAATTATACGAACGCGTATTTAATTGAGGCTCGGTAGCTCATTAAAATTTATTAATTTCGTTACGTAATTTCGTCAACGTCAGATATCGTAGGCAAAAACAGATATAACGTTCCAATAGGCTACAATAATCCTTTCTAAATTAAAGTTCATGTACGCAGAAAGAATTTTCAAATAAAACTTAACGAGAAATTCACGTTAATGAGAAACAGATGATTCTGTTTTCGTTAATTTATAGTGTTATCTAACGAAAATTTAATGTACATTACGTAAATTATCCGGCTGGCATTAACGTCACTCCGTGTGCCTCATCGATGGAAGTTTGAAAATATAAAAATTTAATATTTATTATTAGTTAGTTTTAATAATATTTTAAATTTTGCACCTCCCCAGCTGATAAAACAGTTGCGTATGTGTACATTTCTACAAATCTGTCAATTTTAATCATAAATTCATCCTGATGTACCACTAAATCCAACCCATTACCCTATTCTAAAAAAATAACTGTTTCAGTATCAAAAAGCTCTTCCACAAATCTCGCATACTATTCGATTTTTCGCCTGCTCACAGTCCCCACTATCTCTCCCCGTTTCCACGACCGATCGCGCGTGTAACGAAATTCCCATCTGCGGTCGCGGGTTATTGATGGTCCCATAATGCGTGTGTCGCCGCGCGAAAACAAGACTCGCCGCCGCCGCCCAGCGCCGGCAATTGCAAATCGCCGCGAATATATATCTCCTTTCGTCACTCGCAGCGCGGGCGTCGGAAATTACGCGTTAGTTTAATGGCATTAGTTTTCCAGTCGCTCTCTCGGTGTGTCCGGCCGCAAACGATTGATGGCCGTTTTTGGCTCTCTCTCTCTCTCTGTCGGCGAGTTCGCCCCTGAAAGAAATTGAGTACGGACTGACTTATCAATGCGTTATAAGTTTTAAAAGTTCATTGAAGTATGAAAATGCGTATTAATATCTGGTTATATATATTTTTTTAATTCTTAGAGTTAATTTGTAAAAGAAGAGCATGGCTGTGAATTTGAATTTGGAGCATAAAAGTGGCTATTCTCAGTGCGAAAGCAAGAACACGTACAAGTTGTATTGTTTGAGGAAAATTCTACTTTTTACAAATTGATTTAATAATTATTTCGTTTCATATTCATATTATTTGCCTTGGCAGGATTTACTTACTTATGTAAATTTACTTTATATAAAGATTTTCTGAGAAAAAAAACAAATAAATATTCATTCATTGATAAACCCAATCAATATTAAAAACTCCAAGTTTGCATTTAGTTCCTTATATACGTTATCCTTTCTCAATTAAACGAACTTAAGCATAAATAGGTATGATAATAATTATCAACAATCAGTGCAAAAAACCAACAAAGAGCCTAGATCACTTACTTCCACTCCAGTAAAACCAATGATAAGATTATCTTGGCATTATCAATTATACCTTCAACAAAAGCATGAAAGCAAGCCGAAAGTTGAAAAGCATACTTTCCACGATCCCCTGAGAAAGGCTTACAACCGTAGAAGACCAATGAACCGAGCAAAAAATCGACGACGTCCAGTGAACTTTCGCAAAAACCTCGCCATTACTCATCTCTGCGACTACTATAGGTCATTAAATTTTACTAAGTAAGCGTTCTCGGCTCGTATCTCGTCCTGCACGGGGATTTTTCTCGCGGCACTCTTGGCACACGCGACCGCGAACATCAGCATTTTTGCATGACCGGCCGCAGTGCACTGTCCGTCCAGTATACGTATGTGTCTGTGCGTCTATGATGAAAGAAAAAAGACGAGGAGACAGGTCTGTAATTGTGGCGTTGAGAAAATGTTCTTGTAGGTGATGCTCTGGAAGTACGTTGGTAAGATTGGTATTGAGTGTTTGTACTTTTAGTGGTAGAGTTGTCAGTCTGTTCATTTATACACAAAATGTAATTAACTGCGTTATTGATATATGTTATCAAACAAATGTCGGATAACGAACATGTTGTTATTAATTTTATTTTATCCAACGGATAAATAACAATGCAATTCATTACCATATTGCTGTATTTTAACTGCTTTTTATTGCATTATTAATGAACTCCAGGAAATCCGATACAGGGAGAGTAATGCACATATTAAAGCTAAAAGTTGCAAGCTGTTTTTAGTAATTTAAGACAGAGTTGAAACAAGAATTTGCTCTGGCTCCAAAATCTAAGGGAGAAACAGAATTAAAAATTTATTCCAACGAACGTGGCTGACCGTAAATGACTCATACTACTGTAAAGACTACACCATTGCAAATCCCTCGTAAAATACTAAAAATCTCAACCCTACATCTAAATTTCTCACAGCGCCACAGTAGCACCGGCAAGATCTCCGCATCAAAGAATAGCTAATTTCTTCTCATCGATTATTCAAAAGCCATCCACCCCACGTCTCCCTTAACCCTTTCTCCGAAGACGTATCCATTAGACTCGGCCTCTTGTTAAAAAGGTCCACCTTCCCACACAAGAAAAACAAAATCCGAAAGGCTTCATTTTAACCCTTCTCTCTCTTTCTCCGTGCGCGTCATATTTTTTGTACCCCCTTCCCCTCTCTGCGCTCGTCTCGTTCCGCCCTCAAAGAGTCTGCGCGTGCACGCAGACCGTGCGACGACCTCAATCGCAAAGAGGCGCGGCGTAAAAGCTTCTTCTCTTCTCCCTTGCCGGTTTTTTTTTTGCGAGCGCGAGTACCGAGGAAACTAAGAGGTTGGAATGATTAATGAAGGAGAGCAGCCGAAGATCCTGGCTCTTAGCCTACTTGCGAGTCGCGCGCTTCGTTACGTTTTTCGAATTTAATTTCACGAGCTAGGGCTTGAAATATGTAGAGAAAAGAGGTAGCAGAGTTGTAGTCGTGTAGGGAAGGTGTGTTATAGCCTGCGGCGTTTGTGTTTGGTTCGGAAGGTTTTTTCAGACTCGAGTTAGCTCGGTTTCAAATTTTTTAGATAAAGGTTGGCGAAGGATTTCTTTCGCGAGGTTTTAGTGGAAAAATGCAAGGGGGAGAAATCTAGTTGGCTGATATTTATAAAAACTTTTTTTTTTCATAATTATAAAAGTATAATAATTTAGGGGTAACAACAAATAAAATTTTGATAGGCTTCAGACTGGAAACATAGTCACCTTGACTTTTTTGATACATTTGTTTATAAGATTCGTTATAGATTTTTCATAATTGTTCATTTTGAATCGAGATTTAAGTTCTCAATTTAAACGTATTGATCGTTTTAAATCGCAATTCCTGAAAAAATTATTCACGAATCAAAATCAGAGTCGAGAAAGTTGAATCATGAAAGTTTAGTCTCAATTCATCTAGTGAATCGTAAAAATGAATCGTGCTTTATCTCCTGAATTGAGGAAGGTAAATTACTAAAGACATTGTAAATATGGTTTTTCGAGTGAAGTAAATTATTATAAAATTTGTAGTGGGTGACACTAATTAAATAAATATTTTTGTCCAAAATCCTTGTCTGAATCTTATTCATTCGCTGGATTTCGAAGATTAGTTTCATAAATCATCCGTCTTATGACTCAGAGACCGTAACTAATCAAGAATTCGAATGATGACTTGTCTAATGACCCGCGATTACATTTCTTCGATTCAAAATAATCCCTGTTATTTTAAGATGCATAATGCAGACCGATCGAAATTTCGGATAGAAAAAACGTTATAAGAGCTGGATTCTCCTACGATATTTGATTGGCTATATGAAAATAATTGTATTTTTTTTATATTATTCACATCTGGACGTAAAATATTAACAGATGTCCATATATTAAAATGAGAGGAATCGAAATACAAATAAATTTATTAAAAGTCTTACGTAAATTTTTTTATTTATTGTACCACCAAATCAACTTTAGAATAATATAAAATAATATAACGAATTATTTTAATAGAAATATTATAGAATTCATCTCAACAGAAGTAAAAGACATATTAAATATTAATTAAATATTTTTACGTAACAAAATTTATATCGCTAAATAAATATATATCACATCAAATACTTATATATATACTCGTATTAAAATGTTTGTTCTCTGTAGACATCATACTTGCTCTCAAGTGAGTATTCCTTTCACTTTCAGATATCCCTTCATTACTACAGCTTTGTCGGAATCTTTTTAATTCTTGAGCTATCATAATGATGGCTTGTGCATTAATTTCTTTTTCGATGTTACGACTGTGGATAAATCTCTTCACTCCATTATTTATAGTTATCAAAACGTAAACTAACTGTCATAAAATAACTATAATAGCTTTTATAATTGAAATAATAACTGAACCGTTTTATGGTATTGCTTTTGTCAAGAAAATACTGTTGACTACAAAAAAGAAAAGCCATGGTTCTAGAAACAAAAATTATTTTAACCCTAATAGAAGTTGAAAAAAACCAACTAGCTACTTAGTTAATCGAGAATTAACCTCAAGAATTTTAGGAACGTTGTACAAAGCTAGATTAATATGTTAATATTCTAGTTGCAAGCTCATAATGCTACATTTTCTATGAAATAATATTAATAGTTTTTTTGTCACTACTTATCACTGGTTCGTATGGGAAATCCTGTTTATTCACTTTTTGGTTTAAGGTATTTCAGTAATTGACCTCAAAATATAAATGAAATGATTTTAAATAATAGAAAAATCTTCAGATTATTTATCATCTTTCAAGATATATGTTCATTTTACTGTTAACCTTGAAAAAAATGAGTCTAATCAGCTCTCTACGAAACATTTCGTTGACAATAAAATTAGCATAAAAATAATTGTTTCATTTAAGACGTATATCTTGTGATTAGGCGAGAAATAAAAAGTTTATGAATCATGTCTTAAAGTATTTTATAGCACTGTTTTTTAACTACATTGTACGATCGTGTACAAATCGTATACGGTAATGATTATTTAAAAACCATTATTATATAAAATTCGATGATAATATATGAAAAACACGTCCATTAAAATAATAGTTTTTCATCGAACGTAGTCTTGACTTGATTTTAATAGCTGTACTTATATAGAAAATTTTAATGTATTAAGTAAAAATAAATTTTTCATTCCAAAAATACGCAGAAAAGCTTAATATTAAGCATCGTTCAATTTTCAGTTAATCGAATAATGTTAACTGGATATTTTAACAAAAGAACAATTTTTCAAAAAGTTGAAAAATAATGTTTTTGTATTTTATTTTAATTAGGTTGTTAAATAAATTTTTTAAATAAATATTCGTTTGAAAAAATGATAAAAATACAGATACACCATTTATGAACTCAGAATTTGCTTGATTGGAGTATCTACTGCATTTTTATATTTTCTTTTTGTATGTCATTATTTTGTACGACTATAGCTGTCTCTAATCTGATCACAGCTAATGCCGTTTATTATATTTTCAATTCAATCTAATGTTGATGTTAATTGTTCTTTAAAAAAGATTTGTTTAAATGCTTACATATTAAGTAATTACGTAACGTTCCCGAATAGAAACCGAAAGAAACTATCCAGTTCATAGTGATATATATTAGCAAAAAACAGTCTCAAAAAGCAACTGCATGCCTTGTTGTTATTTTTCAATTTCTATCAGGATTAAAATAATTTTTGTTTCTAAAACCATCGCTTTTTCTTTTTTTAGTCACCAGTATTTTCTTGAGTAGTGCAGTATCATAAAACGTTTCAGTTATTATTTCAATTATAAAAGCAATAATAGTCATTTTATGACAGTTCGTTAGCGTTTGGATAACTATAAATAACGGAGGGAAGAGATTTTTCCACAGTCAAGCCTAATTCAAACTTGTAACCACTTCAAAAATGCAGTCAAAAGCTCTACGTGCCGTTTTATTGGCAATTGGCCTTATCTTCGTAAGTATATTAGCTTGTCTTACTTAAAATAAAAATTATGCAAACTTTTTGTAATTTAGAAATCAAAAATCGCATGAATCTAACCTATATAAAAAATGTTAACTCAATTAAAAAAAAATTAAAACATCAAAAACTTTTTATACTAATAGCTGAGTAGCAGCGTCAGTGCTCAATCAAGGCAGGACATACTATGGCAGGAAATTATGAAAGAATACAAAGGGTTACAAGAAGACTTAGCATCACTCGGATAAAGCCTTGGTAATGAAGGGATATTCGAAAGTGAAAGGAATACTTAGAGGCGAAAGAGATGTCTACAGAGAACAAATATTTTAATACGAGTGTATATACAAGTGTCTCATGTATTTTTATTTAATATAATATCAAGTTTGTCATTATAATTTATCCTTATATTTCCTTTACTCTATTTGAGATATTTTTTTTTTATATTGCGCGTCAACCGCCTTGGCGTGGGTGAGTTTGGTCCTAACACCCTTCTATATACTCCGCAATATTCCTGCATTCGCACAGGGTTTGCGCTTGCGCAAACCTCCTGTAGCGTACGAAAACCTCATTGCCGAGAGAAAACTTACACCAGGGACAACGGGCAGAGGAGTCAAACTCGAGTATGTTAGAGAGAAAACAAGCTCTGGTTATCCTCCTCTGCCTGTTGACTAAACACCATTAATGTATCCTCTGTCGGTACGGCAGAGCGGTTGCCATCCAAGTGTTAAAAACTGCCTATTTATTTGTTACTTGGCGGTAGTTGCTTGTATTCTCTTTGAGAAATCATTCTGCTAAAACAGCTAGCAGCGTTCACAAATAGAAATCGAAAAAAACTAGCCAAGTCTTAGCAATATATATTAGCTAGTGTTTTTGCATCTGTAACGTGAGACTACATTAACGGATTCCCGATACAGCAACCAAAGACCTATTGAAATTTTCCTCTTTATCTTTCCTCATTTCCACATATTTAAAATTTTTTCGTAAACTTCGTATTTTTGTTATAAAGATTAGACAATAAAACAATGTAGAAAACTTAAAACCGGAAAGATTCTCGGATTAGTAAGAAAGTTATAGACATTTTTGAGAAGATTATTCAGAATGAAATGACCGATCCAGTCCCTTTCATTTCAAAGTCTAAATATATATATAGAACTTGGAAAATCCCGAGAAATTCAAGCAAAAATCCAACTCATCGCACCGCAAAACCTCTCTGTGCCCTCGCGTCGCGTCGCACCAAAAACCGCGCGATCCAATCTTTTTCCCCCCTTTTATTTCGGTCATTCGCCAACTGTCCGTAGCCACGCCGAAAAGAAGGCAACGACGACGGCGACGACGACTCCGATGCGCGCGTCGACGGTTTAACGAGTATTTTATCGCTGTCAGAGCGAAATCCATGGCTACGGCGACGTGAGCAGTCGTGCGATGCATGCGAAATGCGCGCGAGAGAGGGAGAGGGGGAGAGAGAGTTCGACACACGTAGGCAACTTTATTTCTGGACCGCGCAAGCGCGCGCCCACTGGCTTTTTGAATTAAAGTGGCGGCGGTGTGGTGGAAAGGGTTTGACGGCTTGTAGATGAGGGAGCGTGGAGTTGGTCTTTTGCTGGGGTTACGTGGGACGCGTGGGTTTATGAGGTCATCTGGTGAACTGGTGGGGATTTTAATTGAGAAAACCATATATGTTTATTTAAATAATGCGAGCTGCTATGAAATCATTACTGTGTAAATGTCGGTTGAAAAATCATCGATTGATCATGTGAATTCGATGGAAAAGAATAAATGTAAAATAAAATAACTATAATAATAATATAATATTATAGAACACTTTAAATCGTACGATTGAACAAAAAATAACGATTTACATAATTATAATTCCGATAAAATGCTTTCTTTGCATTATAAAAATAAAAAAGGTGATAACATTAGAAAAAAGAAAATTTTAAAAACCTACATATGTAAGATTTCGTGGCGATTGGTTATTTTTTTGTTAAAATGAAATATCGATTAATATGCTATTATTAAAAAAAATCGCGAACAAAATATCGGTAAATTAATCCTCACAATTGCTATTGAATTAACTGATATAGCAAGATTAATATCTTGATATTGTATTGCCTTGCCTCAGTATTCAAGAAAATAATCGATACAATATTTATATACAGTTTTCGATACAATATCAAGATTATGGTGTTAAGAATATAAAGAATCTTGTCTTGTCTTGAAAATAACTTGAGATTTTCGAATCGTAATAATTTATCGAAATAATAATTAATAACTAATTAAATAAAAATAATTATTTAACTCACACAAAGACGTCTTTATTAACTCAATAAACTTCGGTAGTTGATGACTCTTATATCCCCTCAAGCCGGCTTACTTAGGTACGTGTGGCGACAGCAAGCGGGTGCGCCGCCTAGCGGCGGTGTGCGAACTAGACTCTGGCCGGCGGCACATTATGGCGGGAAAAATTAAATCTCAAATTTGGCATTTATTTATACTTGTGCCGAAATCTTATCGTTTTTATATTAAACCTAATGTGGTCTGAAACCCAAATAGTGAACTCGCTCACTGTTTCGCGTCGGTGTGCTTTCCTCTTCTACGTGGACCTCGCGTGTTCGGACTGTTTAGGTTTCTAGTGGATATTCCACTAATTTGTCATAAGATATTACTCGCTCCGAGTATACTTTACTATTTTTACGCATTCGTAAATGCTATGAAATCTTTACCAACAAAAACCCGTAACCCTTTTACACAGTAGTATCTAAAATTCCCATAGCTCACAAAAAATCTCCTCTCCCACTCAACTTGCAAAAAAATATTCATACCCGCCCCTCCATCCACCGAAATTAAGACACATCATACGCGCCGACGCAATGATCATTGCTCTCGCCGCGCGCAATTTTCCGGTATATTAGCGCGATGTCGCGCGCGGCTCCTCTCATCTCCTATCGAAAACCAATAACCCCCCACGCTCTCGCAAAGCCCCGCGCGGACGCGGCAATCGATCTGTCCCCCATCCCCTCGCCTCTGCAGCCGCCGGCAGCGAAACCTCGAAAATCCGGGCGGCGCGATCGCGCGTAATAAACCGGCCAATAAGTCATCGTCGCTCGAACAAACTTGCCGTCATTTGGCCTCCCCGAGAGAGAGAGTCGCGGATGTGCATTCGCGAAAAAGCCGGGAGAAAAGTGTGTTACCCACGGAATGGACTTAACGACTCGTGGCGTGTCTGTCCTCTCGGCGCGTTTGTTTGTCTTACACCGCGTTTATTCTACCCGACTTTTCTTTGTAGGTCGGATTTTTTTTCTTCCTTTTTCTCTCGCTGCAGCGATGCGCGCTGCAGCGCTTCGCCGTTTTTGCGGCCCGATTGTTTCTCTCTTTCTCTTCCCCCGTCGCCGGACGACGACGACGACGTCGTAAAGTTTTTCGTTTTGTAAATCTTTAAGGATATCTGTCGTCGGGTGCGCGCTCGCTCGTCCCGTGAAAAATCGCCTCGAGAATTTCCGCTAGAGGGAAAGATGTTTCTGGCTCGGACTTCATTTCGCTCTCTCTCTTTCTCTCTCTCTCTCTTTGGCTTTTAAACGCAGGCGACGTGAGCGATTGTTATGGCCGTGAGGTTAATTTGAGCGGGCGAATGTTTATGATTTCCTTGGTTTCTTTTTGCCCTGACAATAATAACGTGGAATTTTCAAAGTGGTGGATTTTTCCCGTATCTTCGGAAAATACATCAGCGAGGCGAAATCGCGTTTCAGGCGTCTATACGTACGCGATTTATCAAAAGTGGATTTCGATTTTCCCCCGCGTATTTTTCCTCCTTCTTTATCCCGCGATATTTCCATTTCATATATATAGAAGAAGAAAAAATATAAAAAGAAAGTCCACCTTTTCACTTCCAATTGAATAATAAAGCATTTCCTTTGCACTATAAAAACTAATACCTTACATCGACGTAAAAATTTCCTCGCGCACGTCGCAGAGCAAATTCTCCCCGTATTCGCCTGTAAGAAAATGGAAAACGAGCGCGCGAATCAGACACCGGGGTAACGAGATTTTTCCACGGGCCCTATCCTAAACTTAATCGGTATATATACGCCGCGTCATCGCGAACAGTCACATCGCGCCAGAGAAAAATCAATTTTATACCCGATATATACACGCGTGCCACCGGAATTTCATATATAATCGTCGTCGCCTCGTCGAGCAAAGCGCATTGAAAAACGCTCGAGTCGCTAGCAATTTCGTCAACAATGAGCCCATAAATATCCGTCCATCCGGAGGGGCATATAATGGATCATTTATATATCTACGGGTAGCTGTAAACAGGGGCGAGAGGGAGTGGGATTAACAATATTAAACTCCTCGCGAGGAGAGAGAGAGAGCGCGCGGAAGTTCGAGTGGAAGATGAGTTATGAGAGCCGGCGGCCGGCGAAACTTGACTAATTGCGCCCCGCCGCCCTGACGATCCGCGAGGAGATCGCTTTCGAGGGAGAGAAAGTTTTAGTTCTTTTCGGCATTAGCGGACAGGAGTGGAGGATGATATAGTCGTCTAGCATTTTATGCAAAGTTTCGGGGGGAACGCGATTTGATTTAATACAGTGCCGTCGGGACCAATTGCCTTTTTTCCATCGAAACTGCACTCTTTCTTTTTTTTGGTGTTCAATGTTATGGATATGCATTTACAATTATCAAAGTAATAAAACCGGTATTAACGCAAAAAGGGATTTTATCGAAAAGTAATTTGATTGTATTTTTTAACGTTTAATACTGTAAAAGTTAATTAAAATTTTAAATGCACGTATATAGTCGTTGCGACAGTCAAATATTGGAATGTGTGCTTTTATTATAAAACGTTTATATTCCTGATAAATATGAAACGAAAAGATTAATTTTTTCCAAAACACATCCATACGAGAATAAAAATACATCGACGTTAATCTCTCAATAAAGCGAGGCGTCAACGAGATTACGAACGGCGGGAGTGGCCTTAAAATTTTTGAAATTTCAAACGGCGCGTGCAACTCGATAATCCTGTTAAAGCGAAAATTTCGTCAAAAAGCTGCCACTTCCCATTGACAACGAAATTACACACACAGCCAACATAATATCGATGTACAGCGCAGCGATGAGAGAGTTCGAAAGATTACGACAATATCGTGAATTTTCTGTCTAACCAACATTACAACACGACTGCAGGCGAAGGAGATGCTAAAAGCTTCGGCGCAGATATCTCTTCTTACTTCACTATCTTGTACTATTATGTCGCCCGTTCTATTCAAGTCAAAAACTTGTCCATCCCCCGGACTTTCGCGCTGCTGCTGCTGCTTCGCTGTAAAAGGAGAAGCGGGGAGCGAGGAGGATGGAAAAAAGACGTCAAACTTTGGGAAAAATAGTTAAAGTTGGAATGAACCTAATAAAACTTTCAAATCACGAAGATAAAGCTGGAGAGTATGGCAAGAGATGATCTGATTAAAAAAAAAGAAGAAGGAGAATAATCCGAATTTAAGTAGGGCTAGAGTGGCGCTTTTCAAATTTGCATATTGATTGCTTATTACATTTTTGTACGTGGAAATCCGTGTCATATTAAGCAGCTCTTTTTGTGAGGTCAACTTATTGCTGGTAATAAGGTCTTCCTTACGAAAAGTTCGTTTAGTTTTTTGTAAGTTTATGTTTAACAAAATTTTCTAAAGGTATAAAAGTTTCTTCTGTTTACCATCACAATAAAACATCTTTCCTAACAATTTTGTTATATATATTACTTAAAAGTAAGAAATAAGCTTTACTATCTATATACATATTCAACTTTAAAACTCTTTACACTACCTGATACTTTTCTGCACCTTCTTAAAAAAAATCCCACACGAATTTTTAAAGCATCCAGCCACCTGTCGCAAAATCACTATACATCTGGAGAATCCGGAAAAAGCGTCGCACAAAAGAAGCGCCAAGTATAATTAGCGACTCGTCGCGCAGCTCTTAATAACACCGAAACATGTTAATTCAATCCCTTGGCTCTCAGATAAAAGAGGATCGGCGTCGTCGAAAAGGACCAAGAGAGTGAGAGAGAGAGAAAGTCCATCGCAAACAGGATCGTTACGTGTATAGCCGTCCTTTGCACGGGCCGTCGAGTCGATTCAATTACCAGGAAGCGCAAGCGCTACAAGGTTTAATTGACCCTCCAGCGAAAATTTTCCGCCGAGGAATCGGAAACGATCATCCGGACTTTTTTTAGCCCCGAGTTTGCAGAATGAAAGAAGACGACGCCACGTTTCTCCCCTTTGTACTTTGTCCTCCCGACGGGGAAATTGATTAATTAATTTAAGGATTTGGAGGGAGGGAGTGAGTCGTGTTGTATCGTTGAAAGAGAACGAGAGTGTTGGTAAAACTCGGCCGTGCGCGCGCGTGCTCGTAGAAAAATAGCTTGTGTTACTCGGACAAATTAATTAAAAATGATGTGCTTGTGAGAGAAATGAGATGGAGTGGTTCCCTCTCTCGGATTCTCCTTCTCGCGCCCTTTCATCTTATTAATAACGGATATTAGCAAATTTGTAGAAAAGTTTCCTCGTTTACCCGCCGCAGTGATTAAATGTAATTGAAAACAGCAATTTACACTTGTGTTATTCAAACAATTGTACTTACGTAAAGTAAAAGAAAAATTTGTTTCCAGTTCGAATAAACTGGAGTGGAGTGGAATGTGGAATGGCATTTTATCATGACTAAGGACTGTTAGAACTTATATTTCGTGTACTAATTAATTAGTGGTTTTATAATTGAAAAATAAATTATCGCAAACAACATTATAATATAGAATTGTATCGTTACAACAGCTTTTCAAATTCAAAATATGAACAATTTCAAAAACACATGAAAAACACAAAAAAATACGCACATAACCTTCAAAATCGCTGTCACCTAATTGAATTTCCCGATCTCTCCGCTAAATTAAAATAACAATTAAAATCCCGGGCTTCGAAACAAGACCATTACATTAATTCGAACTTCCAAAGCGATACAGAAGAGCCAGAAAGTTAAAAACAGTGGGGGAAAAACGAAGCTCATACTTCGCCCGCCGCAGCGTTTTTCCATCGGCCAACTCTCTCCCCGAAAAAGGCACACGATGACAGACAATCCTCCAGGTCTGCACCGTCGCGAGCACTTAGCTACGCGAGATCCTTCCTCGCGTGTCGGCTCCTCGCGAAAATCTTAACGACGAAGCTAATTTGGCGACGCGCCAGGAACGATAATTCGCGCGCGGGGAGGAGGGAACAATGACGCAACGGCAAATAAATAAAGCCCCCGTCGCTCGCGCGGCTTAGCATAGACTCGTTTTTCCGGGCAATTTCTTTCTAACCTCAAACTTCGCGAGACACCAGAGGGTTGGGAAGGGATAAAAAGAGCGGAGAAAGAAGAGAGAGAAAGATTTAATAACGCGCAGGCCCGTGATTTATACGTCATAATACGGGACGACGTCGTCGCGAGCGCGCGCCCGAAATAAATCAGGATTCGCGCGTTGCAGCCAGCGCGCGCAATTACCCTGCAGCATGAGAGTTACATTGTCGCGAGAGAGAGTGACGCGGCGGACGTGAAAGGTGACACAGCGGATATAGGGGTGTGCAGTATTTTTGGCTGCCGGTGTAAGATGCTTAAAACGTTGCTGTCCGATTGGTACGGTAGTTTCGTTAAAATAGGAACGTGGTTTGTGATACTGGAGATTTTTTTTTTTTATAAAAACGAGATACGAGTTAATATGAACGTGGAAATAATATTTTTTACGATTTGATCTTATATTGGAATGGGTTTTGTTATAAAATAAAACCAGTTATTGATAGAGAAGCAAAATACAAGTTCAACAGAACTACGATGTTTCTTCATAAGCTGGCGATACCTATATATTGTACGGTAGAAGTAAAAAATATTATTTGCTTCGGAACGATTTTTATCCACGAATTATATAGGTCAGGTGGAAAGTTCTACTTTAAATAGAATAGATGTTTGCTACGTCAGTGCATTCGGAATATATATGTATATTCATAACAGAAACGTATTTCATATTTATATGTCAATGCGAAATTTCAACACATCAATAAATATAATATATATCTAACATTAATATACCAAACTCGGCCGTATTGCTAGTTTTAAAAGGTTTAAAGTTTTTGTCTGTGGAAAAACATAGATGTATTTTACAATGCTTCAGATTCTAAATCAACTTCTATTGAAGCGTATAACACATCAGAGCTGCCTTACAGAATTTTAGAACCAGAAAATCCTCAATTTTCCAATAAAAGTTTCAAGAGATTATAATGTATACCACAAAACAAAAAATCCACAGAAAGCCAAATAATTCAGAGCTCTCCATCCAACCAACCTACAATTAAAAAACAAATCAACATGCGATTGAACAGTTTAATCAACATCTGAACTCGCATGTACCAGCACTCTCGCACCTCTTATTCTCTCGCTCCCCCGATAAATCATTCACCGTGGAATATTACACGCGTACAGCATACTCGAGCGAATAACGCGCTCGCCCGTAAATACGTTTGCTTACACACGTAGACGTATAGCACTGGGGCCGTACTTTAGGAGCATTATACGTGCGCGCGCGGGGTCAAGAAAGGCAATTGCTCGTATCGCGTTGCGCTCTTCCTTCTCTCCCTCGGCTTATTTATGGAGATGGTCTCCTGCCTCCGCTGCTTCATTTCGGCTCTGAATTATGCAGTCTTTTCTATTAAATGATACGGACGAAGGGAAAGACGACGACGGGGACGTTATTTCGGGATTACGTGACGCGGACGGTTTCGCGTGCGAGCGCATGATTGCGTAAGACGACGATCGCTGATTCGGGGGATGATTGCGAGTGTGCCGAGGGCTGCTTTGGTGGTGGGGGAGCTATTTTCGCAGGCGGGATATGGGCGAGGGGGGAACCAAGGGCTTGTTTTACTTTGTAATGGCTTAATACGGTATGTTGCTCGGAGACCCTTTTAATCGAATTAAAATTATTAGAGGATAATGAAAGGTATAATCTTGTTTGGATTTTTTTGATTCTGTGTAATTGTAGATGGTTCTTGGGTTAATCGAATTAGATATTCGTTGAAGGGCAGAGTACGTAAAATTCTACTTTTCACTCTCTACATTCTAATAAACGAAAATTTTACTTATTTTACAAGTGGACACTCGTGTCACTTATCAAGTTCGCACAATGAAGAAAATCATAAGGACTGCTGCAAACTCGTGCATAGAATGTCGCGCACACTTTTATTTGACGGTAACAAAAAATTTATATCGTTATTCATGAATTATCCTCATAATACTAATAAACTATAAACAATATTTAAAATTATTGCGGTTCTACGAATAAACCGTATCCCGAGATAAATATAAATATGCATTTGGAACATAAAAAAAATACATATACCAATAAACCTTCCACTTAATATTCTCTAAATCCAATATTTAAAATTAATGTACCCGCATCCTTCAAACCGCTGGAAATCGAAACTCGCAAACCCACCCCTCACCAACTTATCCCCGCGATCTCTCGGTGCGACAATTTACATTACACTCCTTCCTCTCCAACAGCCGGGCCGGCAATAACGACCGCGCCAAAGACGCCGCGACGTCTCTCTCCAGCTCCCTTTTAAATAAGACCTCCTCTCCATCCCTCCCCAAAAAAACGTCGTCCAGCGCCATAAAACCACGACCTTATTTCAGCGAGTCGTTCTCCTCTTCCTCTCCCACGCGAGATACAAGTACCCGCGCACGTATACGGTAATTCCGGCGGCAGCAGCAGCGGCTATTCTCAACGACGGGGGACGATTCGCCCTATTAAAAAGAAACGGATTGCCCGCTATCTCGCGGCTTTCATCTCGGAAATGCGTCCCCCGAGCACGTCGCCAGCTAAGATCGCGCGGATGTTTGCCTCCTATACCCGCGCAGGAGAGAAGTGAGCCAAGGAGAGAGGGTCGCTCTCGAGCGCGCGGAATGTAGATGCGCTTTCGATCGCGCGCGGAATGCAGCGGAGATTTTTCAGATTTTAGGACTTTTCCGCAGAGCAGTTGAGAGATTTTGCGATATGGCCGCGAGCGCGCAGGAATTAAAATGTGGACGCGGAGAGAGATATATATCGAATGCTGCTGGCTTTTTTTGCTTATGGTCGCGTGCGCGGCGACTGTGGGAGAGAGGATTTAGGGGAAAAGGTTGAACGTAGCGCTGGAAGATTAATTTTATGCTCGCGACATTAAGTGAGTAAGTTGTTGAGTGAGAATTCACTTTTTTACTCCTGGTTGTTGCGAATTGAATTATTTTATCATTTACAACGACAAACATTATGAGTAGTGGATTATGCTACACAAAAGATATACACACATCAACATACGATTTTTTTTTTCCCTGGCGAGGCCGATAATACAACATTTGCGATTGGGCGTCGGGAGCGAAAGTGGCACTTTTGGCCCGCTGGGCAAAAATAGTACATTGTGCAACTAGGGAGGAAAGTGGAATTGGCTGCACCAGCGCCATCTGTTCTGAGCTTCTAAGGCAAACTTTCTCACAGTCCGCGCCACGCTCTTGAAGCGTCCCCACGCTGCAAGACCCCATGGCCCGGCGCGGCAACATTGCGCCGCACTCTGGTAATAGCTATTGGGATCTGACATTCGATGTCGAAAAGTGGAACTACGCTGTAGAGCACAGTGCAGTATATCTATATTTCATGAAAATGGCGGCTCGACGCCTGGATTTTAACCAAGAGTGAACTAAGTGGTGCAAAAATGAAAAAAATGAGTTTTGTATGTTGTTGCGAGTGCTAGCTCCTGGTAGTTACCAAAATAAAGAAGATAAGATCATTCAAAAAATGTAATATGTTATTCTTTGATTGATTTCCTATATTCAATTTCAAAGTTCATCTCTTATACACGGGTTCTTATGGAAGTACCTTGGTGAGACAGAGAACACTTAGGATGCGATTCTATAAAAATGATTAGAATGATCTATAAAACCACTGGCAATACAGAAAATATACAGAAGAATGTTTATACGGAATCTGAACGCGATAGACAATGTCGATTCCGAGTACTGCGGTAAAACGTAAACAATGCCAAACTTCCCAATTCGCGAAAGAACTTTTTTGAAAAGTTTAGAAAACTTTTCCTAAACTTTTAACCAATTAATGTTTTAAGTGATGAAATTCAAGAAATGTTTCCCAAAACGTTGGCCAAACTTTGCAAAAGTTAAGACCAATTATTGTTCAACTCAAAAGAAATTTTGTGCATTTGTCTACCCACTATCCCTCAGTCCCGTATTTTGACTTACAGCTCGAACCGGACATTTTTACTTATGTAAGTATTGTCATATGATTCAACTAAGTCATTTCTTGACCTAACTATGTTCGTCAAGTAACCCACATGACATCGTACATTCCAATTTATAGACCTTTACCTCGCAAGCCGAAGTGTATCACCAATAATAATGATAATAATTACAGCTCATTACCACCGAAATTACAACCGCCTGCCGCTTATTTCAAATTAATTGGTCATCCAGCAGCAGTACCAAGTCAACGAAAACGCGCGCGCCGTACTGTGTGTATTGGTATAACGAGCGACATTTTCGCTGCGTGTACAGAGGGAGAGAGAGAGAGAGAGGGAGAGTCTCCCCTTACCGTGAAATTTACCGATGGCGCCAGCACGCGCACAATATGAATTTCAAACGCCTATATATACACGGCCTCTCGCCATCTCTGACTTAATTAGCCTTCCAGCGTGTGATATTCATGCGCCACGCGCAAAGCCGATGATGCGCGCTTCGTTGCTCGCTCACTACGAGCGTCGAAAAATGCGGAAAAGTGGCGCGCGCGTATGTGAGCGAACGGCTGCTGTTTGAGCAGCTTGAGAGGTGAGGTGTGAAAGTATAAATTGCCGGTTCGCGTTTATTCGCATTAAAGCGGTTATATGACTTGTTATATCGTGGGTAATGACGGGTAAATTGATTCTATTATTTTTAGACGGATTAATACTTTTTCATCGGTTTATCGGATATAACTTAATTGATAGGTCGATCTGTTTATCATAGTTCATTATATATTAATTGATACTTGAATCGTTTTCGTAGTTTTGTAGTAGTACTAGGAATATGTTTTACACAGTGGTAAGTCTAACGAAATTAAAATTGTAACCCGGTTTAACGATAAGAAAACACTTGTGAAAATATACGATTATCGAATACTTTATTGACTTAGTTGTTCCGGTGATGTAAACGATTTTTACATTCACAATCTTATGTCATATCTATGATAAGAAACCAAAATAGTCAGTGCCCCTTATCATTGATCAATAGCACAGAAATATAAATTTTACAATATGAAGCTCAGTCACGTTGCAATATTCCAAAGTGAAAGCATCTATAAAATATTGTCCTTCGGTTCACGTCTAAAGCGATGAGGAGTCATTTTCCATTCCTTTTTCACTCAGCAATAGTTGCGCTATTTATCAACTATGGTAAGAACATAATTTAAAATCTGTAATTCAGTTACACATTAGAGCAGATGATTTCTGATTGACTATATTCCTTTATTTATACACATTTATAAAAGCTTGACGTTGCTCGTTCAATTTTTAAAAACACAGTAACTGCGCACAGAAGAAGATATTATTAAAAATTAGTATTTTCTTACATTTTGAAGATTCTAGTGGCTCTTGAATTTATTTGACTAATTACTTGTTTAATTGAACTATTTATTTAGATTTTTTTAAAACAGACGTAGTTTCTCGATCTCACCATTACCCCAAATGATTACTACAGCTATACTATGATAACCAAAACATTGACTAATTTTATCATAACAATACTTAAATTTTCAATAAAATCTCCTTTTGTAACATACTATACGCTACCCACCCTATAACCGTCGCTTTCACACCACAGCCTCATCATCATCGCAGGCCGGCGAGTACGTCATCCCATCGTCCGCGCCGTACCAGCTATCTCTGCAGTCGGATGAAAAGCACATCTGCGGCGGCGCGCTGATCGACGAGCTGCACGCGCTGACCGCCGCGCGCTGTTTCGTCCAGCGTGGCGAGACTGGCGATGTACAGGTGTACGATCCCGAGATCGACGGCGAGCTCACTGTGGTCGCAGGAATCGCCAGCCTCGAGGACATGGCTGACGACGCACTGAGGCGAAAGGTCGCGCTGATCGTCGTGCCCGAGGGGTACAGTCCCGATGAGTTTCACGTCAATGATGTGGCGGTTGTGAAGGTAGGAGTGAAAGAGATTGAAATTTGAGGTTCAAGATAGGGCTGCACGAGAGCAAGACAATACAATATTTCTGTAATTATTGTCTCGCTCTTGTGAATTCTTGAAAATTTCTCTTTTGTCTTGATCTTGTCAGTCAATATGAAAAGTATATTGTCTTGTAATTCTTGATCGTAAATATTGTATCGATTATTATCTTGAATATTGAGGCAAGACAATACAATATCAAGATTAATCTTGATATATTAATCTTGATAATCTCGGTTCTAGTGCATATAAATGCTTATATTATTCAGCGCCATAGAGGGAATTTTGATTAGTTCAAATGTAAATCTGAGAAAAATGATTGTATGTTTGACACAATTTTTAAGTGTAGTATGTGAAAAATTAAATTTTAAGTGCCTTTTTTTACGTGCACCAAGTAGCTTTCTACGTTCATGGGTGTGCATAAAATTAGAATTTCTGTTTGAGCGTAAACTATAACACTATAACAATGAACTTATGCACTTGCATTTATGCGTTGTTAAATGTCATAATAATTAGTAGTAAATGTATACCATCATATTAATACGTAAAATACCTTTTTGAGGTACTGTATACTTAAAATTTTATTTTATACACTAATATTAGTTTGCAAAACGAATTTCACGCAATTATAAAAAATAAAAACCACACATACACTGTAAATGCGTAAATTACACTCTTTAGGCATCAACCGGAATTCTCTCATTTTAGTTACAATCGCCAATAAGCCGAGTCGACAGCCCGAATGTGGGCTACGTACACTTGCCGAGGACAAAAGAACCATACGCGGGTAAACACGCCGTGGTAACTGGCTTCCAGCCGCGCGTGGAAGTCACCGACGACGGCATTTACCACTTCCACGCGTCCACCACCAAACTGAACAGAATGAACCCGTTGATTATCGAGAACTACGACTGCGAGAAGTCCTACGGCAGCAGCGTCATACGCGACAGCAATCTCTGCACTTATGCGTTCGCAGTTGGTGGGCAATTCTACGGATCTTGCATGGTATAGTACAGTTTCATCAATTCCCTACTGAAAAATCTAGGGTGAGATCTCATGCAAAAATCTTACATAAATTAAAAATCAGCTTTTCGAGTGTTGTAAATTGCCTAATAGTATCTTTTACCCTCCAGATAAACTAAAAAATACATATTCTGAACTGTTTTACACAATTTTTCAATTTTTACAAATTTTAAATATTAGATCTCAGGTGATTTCTCGGGTGATTTCACAGGTGATTTCTCAAGCGAGATCTCAGGTGGGTTCTCATCTAGCATATTTTATGTTTGGATATACGAAAAATCACCTGAAATCTTATGTTTAAAATTTGTACAAATTAAAAAATTTTGTAAAATAATACTTCAGAATGTGTATTTTTTAGTTCATCTGGGGGGTAAAACCTATTCGCAAATTTAAAATACTTGAAAAGCTGATTCTTAATTTATGTAAGATTCAGCATTTGCAGCAGTATCTCAAGTGATATTTTGGTATGACATCGCACCGGAGATCTCACCTGAGATTTTCGGTAGGGTGTGTAATATGTTTAACTTTTTTTTGTTATTATTACATGAAGATATATGCCTTTATCCTTGCAGATTGACCCGGGCGCCCCGTTAGTTTTCAACGGGACGACCATTATCGGGATATCAAGCGCAGGCCCGACGAGCTGCGGCCGTAAACTCGCGACCGTGTACACGCAAGTTTCCGCTTTCCTCGAGTTCATCAACGCGGCACGCCGGCGACATGAGGCTCGTACCTTTGTAATTTCGCGTCCGAGCGATTTTAATTAAACGAGCGTCGCCAGACACTTCGATTTTGATCTTATCAAAAGCGCGCGCTCTCTTTCTCCCTCGCTCGACGGTTTTATGAAATTGCAAGTGCAGCGAGCATTTCATGCACCGAGTGTCCTTGCCACGCACAGGAATGTCATGAGGAAATGGAAGAAAGAGAGGAAGAAAAAAGCAAACACATTCAAAAGCCCTGAAAAATCGGCCAGTTGGAGAGTCTACGAGGCATTCAGCGCGTTTGAAGTGGTCTTTGCACTCGCGTTCATTGATGGCAAACAAAAGCCGCGCTTTTCGCGCTCGCGGCGCGGTTAAGCGATGCCCGTGCGACTATAATAACACACTGCGTCATTCACCTCAAGGGCGTCTTGTATGTCGGCTATACGGGCGGCGCTGAAAGGGCGAAACGCGCGGTAAATTCGCGTACGCGAGAAAAAAGTTGAGTGGAGGAAGGGGGGATATATTATATCTCCGCGAGAGGAAGAGATTTTTTAATGAGCGCTGAATGCGCGATTCCGCGATTCGACGCCGACGATATGAAAGGAGGCGACTTGGATTCTGGATTTTAGCGCCCTTTTGATTTGGGATCGTTAGGGTTTTTTTATATATGTTGTAATTGATAGACGTGAGGTGACGATTTTTTTTTTATAAAATTAAAACGTCCCGTGAGCGTATAGTATTTTAAAGGTGCGTTAGTTTATGTGCAATTTTATTAATTTATAAACACCTTGACGCGCGTGAAACTAAAAGAAGGATTCAAAACTTCTTAGTGTAGTATTTTTACTCAATAATTTTAAACAATTGAGTATCTTGAGTATAGATGAACGAATTATTCAATTTATAATCTGCATGTTTATATTAATTGTATTTTATGAACGTAATATTGTGAGTACAATTTTGTATACATTTTTGCATTTAAGTTACAAGATATCAAAGCTTCACTTTTCGGATAATTTCTCCTTTTATAAATAAAACAAATCAATTCAAAATTATGGTTACATGTTTTACTGTACTTGAATACCTACATGGCCAAAAATCACAATACAAAATTAATAAACAGATTAGTTTTAAAAACGCAAATTTAAGAGAAATTCGCGGCGAGAGCTCGATAAACTGTGACTCGCGCTTAATTAATGGGATTTTACCGCAGTTTCAAGATCAAAGATGACTTTGGAAGTTGGAACACGAGAGAGAGATAGAGAGAGCGAGAGAGAGCGAAAGATAGAGAGATCGAGAGAGAGCAAGATAGTGTGAGAGAGCGGGAGAGAGCGAGAGATAGAGAGAGAGCGAGAAAGTGTGAGAGAGGCACAGACTAAGCAAGAAATTTCTGTCAAATTATTCATCGAGCGCAAAACCGGAGAGAGAGAGATGGGGATTGGGGGAAGCATTTCATTACTCTCGCAAAGGCGACGTGGTTGAGCGGTTTGCGAACAATTTCGATGTTAAGATGATACAGCAGCAGAATTGCCGACTGTTTGAAGAGCTATTGGGAACGTCTTATTGACACGAAGTGGTGCATTCCTATTGATTGCTAATCGGATTCATACGAAAACTCAAACGCTATCTGAAGATTTATAAAAGAAATACAAAAGTGAATATAAAAGAAACTGGACACAAAATAAAATTGATTTCTTTTCCATTTCGGCAACATTTTATTAGATTTTTCAAAATATTGCAAATAATGAGTTAGATATTTTTCTTTTAATTTTTTAAGGAAGGCACTTTGCTTATATCAGTTTTTAAGTATCAATTTCTTGAAAAATATTGTTGACTGACGCAGTAAGATTTTAACTAACCATTCTTTAAAATTTGTTTACGTTTCGTTTAAATACGCACACAAAAGTATGCAAAAGTACACAAAACTATATAAAACTACGTACCCCTACCGAACTTGAAAGATTTCCCACAGTCGATATGCAATTACTAGCATCGATAGTATTAAAAATAAGACTGTCAAACGATAATACAAAACTCGACATATATTTCCCTTAATCTCCCTGAAAAATAGCGCGACGAAGCCGCATAGAGAGCGTATTACCTCACAATTAGCTCTCTGCGCTCGAGTCGCAATCTCAATGTACTCCATATCCTCAACGACCTCCTCCTACCCTCCATACGCTTTTCCTCTCTCTCTCTCTTCCCCTCCTCCCGCAACAGTCGCCCAATCTTAATACGGATCTGGCGCAATTTTCAATAATACAGTCGAGAGAGCGAGTCGTAGTCTCGACGTTGGCTCGAAATTGTTTTCCCGCTATCTCGGCGCTCCATCTCTCTCTCCCGCCCCCGCCGCGAGCGATCCGCGAATTCGATCGACGCTATAACGCTTCTCTGTGCGATTTGCCTTTTGCGGATGCACACGCGTGCACACAGTGAGAATTCAGTCGGCTGGATATTTTCTTTGCGAGGTGTTTATAGGGGATTTCGATGCGCTCGTGAGTTATGTATGTGTGTGTCGGATTGATGAGGTTTTTTCGGAAGGTAGATCGTTTGAAATAGAGGCGTCTAAGTTGACTACGCACGATATGGCTTTTATAAATCTAATGAATATTGTAATGAAATGCTGGCGGGAATAAGAGGAGGAATGAAGAACGTTTTTTCATCTTCTTTTTGTCTGGTAAATCAGTCGATTGTTCATAACAGTAACGGAGCGGATCTATTCAGTGCAAGCATTCGAATGCGCACGATCAAAGAAAGATGACCCAGTGTTAGTGACACTCCCTGGGGTGCAGCCATACATGTTGTCGTTTGCCTTGTATAGTCATAAATATTTGACAAGATGTATTGTAATATAATCTCAAGCACTGAATTAGCAGAAATAAAGTATGGTGGGAAGTAACATTTTAGGGAACTGTCCGATTACTTTTCCGTTATAAATTTTATGTTCTACTAGGCCAGTCAATGGAGAACAAAATCAATGACTCTGTAACACAAATCCAATCAGGGTACCGACAGTACCATAACACTAAGGACCGTCCATATAGGAGAAAATAAGTTCCAAAGGTTTTTTAAAGGCTCTCAAGAGATTTTCAATGTTGCGGACACACCTCTCTTGCAAAAGTATTAGATAAAAAGCTCTAGCTGATTAAAATACCAACACATGTCGACGTATAAATTTACCAAGCTGAATAAATCCGTCAAAAAACACCATACGTCGATCATCCAACTTTTACCAATCCCTAATCCTCGCCGCAGCTCTAATCCCTCCCCGTTCTCCCACCTCCATCAGCCAACGAACATTTCGACGAATTTTCACATTACGAGAGGAGGATATATAGCGAGCGCGTGCACCAGGTCCTCCCGCAAGAACACACTTCCAAGACAGCCGACGATGAATTCGCTTAATTAGTCAGCGACAGAACGCCCGGGGGCGAGCGCAAGAGTCGAGACCCGGTAATCTTGCTGTTTGCGCACGGCTATGAATCTTGGAGCTGACCGAGAAAGCCGTGTGGCGAGATCAAACACGGAGAGAGAGAAAGAGAGAGAGAGAGCTAGAGGAAGAGGGAGATAGTCAGCGTACTGCAAGACAATCGCGAGCGCTCCGGTCGGTTTCTCGTGTGTCTTCGGGCGCGCGACGCGACTTTGACTTCGTGCCCGAGGTCGAAGAAGTAGGGCAAGAACAGAGTGGGAGGAAGCTGGGTGTGGTGTTTGGGGTGAAGGTGTACAGAGGAATTATTGGATTTGATGTTTTAGAAATTTCGCAGATTTATTTTGTTAAAGTCGGTGATGTGCAATGGGATGGTGAAAAACACTGTTTGGAGCTGAGTGTAATGATATTGGGTTATTAATCTGAACGTTGATTTTTGCTTACCCGTACAGAAAGCTTTTTGATAGTAGAAAATATTTTTTTTTTAGAAAACATTTTAGAACTATTTTTATAAAAACGTTGGTTTTTATTTACTTATTTCAACAAAATGTTTCCCCCTCAAAGATTTCGTTTAGTTTTATATCGATTTTGCGAATTTTTATTTTATACAGCTAAACATTATTATACCAGATTTCGATCTAATTTTACATTCTCCAATTACAATTTCAATCGACCAAATTATCACCTTAAAAAGTCTATCACTAAATCCTTGAAAACATTAGATATAAGTCGTAAAGCCAATTCTTTCGTCAACCATCCGAAATAATAACCGAGCCGCCACGACTCTCAGCAGTCAGCACCGAGCTATTAACGAAATTTTCACTGTTCGCGGGCGAACCCCGCTGGAACTGGCACTCGCAGAACTCACCTTTAATTAGCGGCCGACCCTTTTATTCGTACTGCTTCTCCGTATACCCGGATTTCGGATGCGTGCACACACTATACAGATACTCTCCCGGCACCCCCTTGTGCAAATATTTAGATTTCGGCTCGGAGGATGAGCGCGCAGTAGCGTTTTTATATCGCATTCGGTGAGGATAGGTGTGAATTTTCTTGTTTGCACTGAACGAAGGGGATCTTGAAATTGACGAGTTTGCAAAAGTGTATAGGGGTGGTTGGATTGTGGTTAGCTACCATCGCAAGACTTGAGGGATTTTGTTGGTGTGTAAATATGTGAATGTTAGCCAGAAATAAGGTTGAATGATTCGAGGTATATTTTAATTGTGATATTTAGTTTTCACTAAACTGATTATCTGTTTGTCCATCCTATTAAAACTTTTCATTGAATGTATAAATTTTGCATATATTATCTGATATCTGGAGTAAACATTAATTTTTAAAGTTCTTATAAAGAAAAGCACTTTAATACCGTTTCGCAATTAAGCCGTAAAATTGTAATTAGTCTGCAACGGCTAAAATTGATTTTGTTGATGAGGAAAAGGGCATTTTAAGAGCAACAGACCGTTGAAATTTAATGATGCGTTTTTATAGAGGCAGTTAATCGATGTCGAGTGTAGTTTTTGCGCCTCCCCTCTCGCAAGGTTGGCTGAATTCAAAATTAGCGAGATTAACGCTAGACACTTAATTACAGGAGTTATAAATTTCGTAAAACGCATCTCATTGCGCGTTGCGTTTTATTAGACTGTTTATTATTCAAGGCGAAGCTTTTAATTTCTTGATTTTTCCGCTCTTGCATTTGCGCGTTTCTCATAATATTTTTAATGAGTCAGACCTTTTAACGTGACCTTTTTCATAACTGAAATGTAGCTTTAATTTCGTTACAGAAATATAATTTTAAATTATTTTAAGATTATAGCATAATGTCACATTTTTTTCTGCTAACGAAGCCAATTCGAACATCATCCTTGCTCCTCTTTTTCTAATTGCAATTCATCACACACAAAACTTAAGACCAGAGAAATCCGCACACCGAACTCGCAGATCAAGGCTTTATCCTTCTTCTCACATTTCTTCTACTACTTTCGGCCGTCGGCTCAATTTACTCCATCACCTCCGGCCTTTACAAAGCGGCTTTTACGATTATTTCATTACACGTGCAAAGTTCGCGTGTGCGTGATACACCCTGCAAAGTTTTACCCTTCCGCTTAAAATGATCGCAACACTTTAGGACTTCGAAGTGAGTCGTATCTTGAGTATTGAAAATTATCGTTGATATGACTACTTGCTCATATATGGACGAAAGTTGAATGTTCATTGCGCGTCGTTTACGACAGAAATAAAAATTACGCCCTCTGTCTCTCTGCAATTACCTTTTCCTTTGTACTGCGCAAAGTGAATGGGGAAAAATTATAATCCGAGGTCCTTTTCTAGCTAAACTCAGCATCACCAGCGCGTGCTATTATAAATAAGTGGCCGTAACACGCGCGCGGACAAGCCTCGGGAAAATGCGTAAAGGGGAACCTTTTTTTTCTTCCGAAAAAAGGCTAGGTATTTAAATATGTCTTTATTTTTCTCTTTCTTTCGCGTAATTTCCCTTCCCCTGTTTCCCCGTCTAGGCGTTATTACGCAAATTAAATTTTAATGTTAGACTATAATTTCGACGTTAAAGTATATTTGCAAAAACCATTTTGTTTTCGATAGTAGAAAAAAATTTTCCGTTGCGAGAACTGTAAGTACGGCACTGACAACGATACTGTTCGGCTGATTTTCTTTTGACTGAATTTTGTAGATACAGTAACTGCAGTCGTACGGTTGTGAGAGCTGTACAAGATACACTGAACGCACTAATGTATAGAGTTTTTTCGTCGAAGCATTAAATAGGTTATGATTCGACATACATACATATTTTTCAATAAAATTATCTCGATTGATAAATACACTGGATGACAGATGAAATACGAATAAGCGGATTGCGAACAAGCGGTTGATGGGCGGATTTTTACTTTTTTAGCTTATAGGTTAGGTTGTCAACAAACAAATACAGGCGGCATAACTGAATCGTACCGTTGTCAGAGCTGTACAAATACAGTTTCTGCATCTGACCAATAGTGCTGTTACATTACACGTATAAATAGCTGCTGCAGCCGTCTGTAGGGGTAAATGAACAGTATAAATAGTGCTAGTACAACGGATCAAATCTATGGCTCCTATAGCCTAAAATTTTTTTTAGTGTACTTATCAATAAAAGGTTATATGTTAAAAAAGATGTTTGACGTTTAGTTTTTTCAAGTTAAAAGAACAGTGTTTTATTTACGACTTATAAATTATTTACACTTTATTTACAGATCAATTATGATCGACAATTCTCGAATATTTAAAAAAGTCATTTGTCACTAAACTCAACACTTGAACCTCCATTGTAAATCATAAATAGTTCATACTTGTTCGCGGCGTCCTGGAGGCTGACGAAGAAATTTTCATCTTGAACAAGAGCTTCCGAAACTCTTTTTGTCATGAATACATCATATTCACTCTCCAATTCAGCCACAACTTTCCGTCCATATTTCGTAGTCATAGTCTTCAAACTTGTTACCATATAACGCTGACCCTTGGTCAGATCGATCAACCTTTTCGTTTGGGTGAATCCTTCACGAGCGATCGCATTTAACTTCGAAAGATCCATCTGTAACAAAAAGTTTGCGAATGATTAATATTAAAAATGAAGAAAAAAGAATAGAAAAGAAAATAACTTTTAATAATAACATGATTACCTTAAAATTTTTTACTCGTATATAGAGTGAGGATCGCAAGGTCTTTTCAAACCTTTTCTCGAGGAGTAGATGACCAGCGGGAAGTCGAATGTCGGCTGATGATATTCGACTGGCGGCTGTTGTAGGACGACTGTCGACTGTAGCGGACCCTCACCCTGAAAAGCCAAAGTGGCGCAATCGTAGCAGTATGAATGATGAACTCATTACTCGTGCTAGTATAGCGAAAATCTTGAGTTAATTGGTGGAGACGGTTCAACGGAAAGCAGCTCGTTTGCCACCGCTGCGCTAACCCCACCACACGGTGAGCTGATTGGTGATGATGGCGTCCGTAAAGTTTTTAGCGTGAGCCCCACCACAAGACTCACGATTCATTGAACATGGCACATTGAATGTCGTCATTTCTTTTTGTTTTGTCATTGACGTTTTCTCGTTACAGACAGTTCGTAACAAACGTCGTTTGTGGAAATTCAAATACGGATGTATGACGTACTTTCACGCCATTACCTGCTTTGCTACGGTAGCATCCGTACAGCTACGCGTGAGAAAGTAAAAGATGAGTGTATGATTCATACTGTCAGCACCCGCGCAGCTGCGAAGGTGTCTCACGATGATCTCATTGTCATACGGTTCGCGATGCTCTCATGTCTGCTGTTTTCTTCCATTCGAAAATGCTGACTAGTAATTCAAACTGCACGTGCACGATCTGCTGACTACTGGATGCATCATCGCGGCTCGCACTCGTCAGTTACCATTTAGCTCACCATGCGGTCACACCTTTCGTCGGTTTTCGTTTACCGGGGGGTTATGATGGGGTGAGGACTCGCACCCCATCAGCTTATTGTGTGGTGCTGTGATCAACTCTCTCCGCAATGCATTGGCCAATCAAGTCATTGGGGTCGTGATCATCGACAGTGTATACGTGCGATGCGAGCCCACGTGCGATGACATCATCCGTGGCTAAGTCGAACGGTCGATCGGCTGTCAGTCGTGAATATTGTCTTATCGCGTGAACATCTCCGTCGCAAAGTATCACGAGTGTA